>JANIIA010000010.1:21148639-21171565 GCA_027478495.1 Erythroxylum alaternifolium | reverse complement strand
ATGTACAGTAAAGTTTCATGCGCAAAACTCACTCTTCACAAATGCACGAGCATGAGATGTGTTGTCCTAATTTCTCTTATTGCTCTCTCGTGTACCCGTTTCCCTGGTCCGACCCGTGATATGGGAACGGGGCGTTACAATAACTTTTGAGGTAGATTTTAGGAACTAGGCAATGGATGCAGAACCTAGTAACCCACAGAATTAGGAATGAAGAATAAACATTTAAAACTTGTTATCAATCTAGGCACAAAGGTAAGTAAACTTGTTAGTAAGAACCAACAGAGATGGCTCTGCCACAAAAGTATAGGTGTGGAAACAATCATGAATAATCTACCATCTTGCCAAGAATAAAAATAGGATGAAATTCACTAAAGTGCCAATGGAGAAAAGGCCTTTAACTGAAAAACATGTAGAAACTTTCTTTAAAAGGAACAGACCAATAGTGTAAAGTGGAGAAACCTAGTTTGGGATAATGATCTCAATCCCTCACATGCATTCAATCCCAAGCTGGGAATAGTTGGGAGACCTACAACAAATGATAGAATCAAGTTTACCATTCCCTCAAAACATTGTGAACGTGGGAACAACCACCTTGAATCAATGGACCACATAATGCTTAAATGAAGATGTGCTCAAAGCATTTGGAGAAGGATATAGAGAATACTCAACACCAGAACGTCATTCCACATATGGTTGAATTGATAAAATGGGCATCATCCATACGAATGGTAAGTAAAGAAGATCACAAAATTGTAAAAATCAGCTTGGCTATAATGGTTTAAAACTAGCTATATTTATGAAAAATCTATGGTTTATTATATTAACAATAAATAAGAAAATGAACAAAATAGTTTAGAAATTCTAATACTTTACTAACTATTAAAAAATGATATAAAAATGAAAAATAAAATACAAAATACAAAAAAAACAAAAAGTCCTATCAATTATCTTGAGAATCGTCGATGATCTTAGTAACCATATTAGGTATAAAAAAACATTCCATGGCCCCCAGGGTTTCAATTCGTATGAATTTTTCCATAACAACTTCAATAATCCCTAGAAAATTTGAAATCTTCATGCAAAACTACATAAAGAAATTCAAGAACCCCTCCAAACTCCTTTAATCATAATAGGTAATCCCATTCAACTCCACAAATACCATATAATTGATTACCTCACTTGTTTCTCTCATAATTGATTCAAAAGGGCAAAGGGCAAACCTCAGTGCATAGGGCTTCCCGCTTTGCGAAGATCGACAGAGGGCCCTTAATTATACGTAGCCTTTCCTTTGTATTTTATAAAGAGCCTATTTTCATGACTCAAACTTGTGACCTTCTGATCACAAATGAATAACCTTACAAATTGCTTAAAAGGTCACCCTCTTATAATTGATTCAGTAACTTAAAAATAATATAAAAAGTGCTTGAAACTTAACTTGATTCGTTGAAAAATTAAGAAAAGTAGGTTAAAGATTGGTTTTCACTAGAGAAGTTTGGTAAAGCATCACCCAATTAAAAGAAATAGGATAAAAAGTGAAAATGGGGTTTTTAGGCATCTACGTGCAATTTTAAACAAATTTAGTGAAATATAGGTGAAAACACGAGCATGTAATTATCCCTATTATATAATTTAGGGTTAAATTTAAAGAGCACATGCATGGGGTTTAGCATAGGTTTGTTTGACTAAATACGAGTGTGTTAGATAGAAGGTTTTATGACAAACTTATGTATTTAGCCCATGTTCCACATAAAAACAAGATGATAAATTATATTGGTACGTTGGAAGTTGACAAGAGCATGTTGACACTAAAATTAAAATACATAAAAATTTTATATAGCCATTAACAAGAGCATGTTAGTAGGCGTCTAAAAACACGGACATTAAATTTTAACTTTACTTCATTAAATTTTATCTTAAAAATTGTAATAATATAAAATTGATATAACAACTATCTTTTTATTCATATTAATATTACTTTTTCAAATTTTTTCATAGTGACAAATATAATTCATATTTAGTATCCAACAATAACCATAATTAATATACAAAATAATTTAATTCTCCTACATTTATAAAACTAAGAATAATAGAAATTACTTAAAAGGTCATAATTGACTATAATAAAACATCATATATTAAGAATAATATAGGTTTATAACAAGAAGAGTTCATTCCTAATAACATAGTAAAGTAAAAAGTGAAATTGTAAACAAAATTACTTACATTCAACATCATATTTGTTAAAATTGAATTGGCCTTAATTTTCATTTAATATAAAGTTCTCATCATTATGGAAAGTCTCACCATCACATAATTAAGCTCAATGCACCAACTGACATTTCATTCTTTCCTATCCCATATTACTTTCCAATTCATTCTCATATATAAAATTTAGTTCCTTAAAAACTTAGTTACGTCAAAGATCAATACGATCAAGGTAAATTAGATTAATAAAACTACTTGGTCTATTAAGAGTTATAACAAACAAACATAGTTAAATCGTGAGAAATTATATTCAGCTTAATAATTATAATAACATGATTTTTTTTGAAGATCCAGGTTATATTGAACAAATACTAGATCATTTAATCTCTTATATTCCAATATATTTCTTTTCAAGAACACTGCTTCTAAATTTTTCTACCATGTAACTATAAGACAAAAAATAATCTTATAAATGAAATAAAGTGATAATTATTTTTAAGTAAGTAACACAAGTGAAGAAAATTATAAATAGATTAAGTTTGTCTCTTTGGCATATTGTAATAGGCATTTTGAAATCACCACATCCTTGTATACCTCCATTTGTCAGAAAAGGAGGTCATACACCATGTAATATGAAATAATTGTTATGATGGTTAAAAGCATTCCCCTATTAATTTTGTAATTCTTAGAAAAATTTGATCCAAAATAGACAATCACATTTCAAAAATGCCTTGACAATAAACAACAGAAAGTAAAGTTACTTTTCTCATCTCTTATTAATTATTTCAAGAAAAGGTATATATGTTGAAGGTCAATTCTTTAAATTAGCTTTGATTACTCATTCTCCCTCTCCATTCCATCATAAAAGTAACCCACTGTTTCCTTATCATTACTATAACCCAAATGAATTGCTCTCACAAAAGACTAACAAATTCAAATGACAAATTAACTTTGGTCCTGAGATTCTTAATCTTAAAGTATAATCCTATAAACCTCCATTCTAACATAAGACCTAGTATATTGAAATGTAACCTACTTATCACTTATAAAAAATTATCTCTAATTTAGTTACAAATCATGTAATGCTTGGATGACCTAAATTTTTACCATTAGTAAAATCTTTTCTCATCAAATTCAAAACTCATGGATGATTATAAATGAACTTTAGTCATTTTTTTTCTACATAATTTCATCAATGACATAAAAGTATCTAGGATGTTCTATTTTTTTATCAACATAATGTGCATCAAAAGGAATCTAATACAAAGTGTCTACTTTGTTACCTATTTTAGCTAGTTTTTAAGTAACATCATTTTCGGTGATGAATTTTACAATATTTTAGTCATAAATTCATTTACAACTTTATCAAAGATCTATAATAAAGTATCATCATTAATGAGAAGGAAATATACGTCAATTGAATTCACAAACATCATCCTCTTAATATAATTAATTTTTTATTTATCCAACTGTCAACCATGATTTAATAGTTATAAGCTACCTAAGTCCTTCTTTCACTTAACTAAGTTTTTATTTCAATAGTAGAGTTGCTCAGAACATTACCTCTATAGTCATCAATTGAAGGAGCTTTAAATCCTATACCAGTAGATGCAATAATGTCCATCATTGGCTAGTAATAGTAACATTAGGCACCATTGAATGACACACTTGCATCATACCAACATCTAGCCATTGTCATTTTTACATTATGAACTATTTCTAATCCACTTTGAATTGAAGAATAAGCTTTAAGAGTTATTCATGGAGCAAAAGGGTTATGAGATTGTCTTATTTTTTTCCTCATATCATTTTTAACACTCCCTTATTATTGGTTAGAAATACCAAATTCAATATTGTCAATATAATCCTAATTACTACAAAATGAAGTTCTGCTTACAATTTCATATTTCAATATTTGCTTTCTTTCTTTCTCATTCTTAGACCCTTCAAGTTAACTTTTTATCTATAATTTTATATCATAACTAACTTTCTTATAAGGTTCTACATCACCTTTGACCTTAACTAAATTTTTCTTTAACTTAGTGATTCCCCTACCTCTCAAATGTTTATCACAATATGAAAATATTGTATGATTTTTCATACTAAGAACCAATCTCACATGAGACAAATTAGATAATCAAAATCTTCTTAAAGAGACTGAATCGTCAAGAGTACTTAAACGTCCCTCTATTAATTTGTACAAATAAAACAATTACACTTATTGGAACTTATAGTGAGTTCAAGGTCCATATGTGGGGTACATGTGAGAGTGTGTGTGTGTGTGTGTGTGTGTGTGAATGAACAATTATACTTATTAGAACTTATAATGAGTTCAAGGTGTCTATATGTGACATCCTTACTTAGCCAAAAAAGTGAAAAGTTGGTTATACGAAGATTGACCATGTACAATAAAATCCCTAAATCTAATGTATTAGGAATGTTATGAACATATTCATAACATTTATAAGTAGATTATTTAATAATGTGGAGGATATAACTTGGATATGTTAAGAAGCTAAATGCATATTGTAGAGAAAAATGAAAAAAATAATAAAAATAAAACCAAGTGACAAATAAAGTCTCTTTACAATTAAAAAAATAAAATTTTCCTTTACTTAATCCATATAAAAAACACATAAAAACTTTCATATGGTAACGAAAAATGTTACCTTCATAAATAAATTCTATATTTAAGAATACAAAAAACAAAAAGTATCAATATATTTTGGTAATTAATCCTTTTTATATATCCTAAACAACTAATCAATGCACCAAAACCAAGTAAAGAAGAATAAAACACCACTACAAGCTAGCTAATTCATGTAACATTTAAATTAATTTCCTTTAAAAAAACACTTCACAAGGATCCCTGAAACATAACTTCCAAACGATAATTTCATTAATGTTATAGTACAATTTGAAGTTGTCAAAATGGACTGCTATAAAAAGAAAGAAGAAACCTTTAACTAGAATGTTTGATTTTATCTATCATGAACAAGAGCATCTTCTTTGTATAATTATATTTTTATTTTATCCTACGAATTCATTTAGCTTTATATGAATTATTATGTATTATTGATTGCCTGTAACTAAAGTTTCACTATAAAAATAAGTTATATGTAACACGTCACACCTACTCCCCTCCCCTTCTACCATACAAAAAAGAAAAGGAGATTTTTTTCTTTTTTCTTCTTGACATAGTTAACTAATGACTTCATATCCCTTGAGTTGTCTCTTATCTAAATTTTTGTTCTTTTTCATGTTAAATTATACTTGTAAAGCTTTAAACATAATGGGATGTATTAATAACCATAAGTAACTAGAAAGAACTAGGCTATCATAACTTAGACTAGAAAACAGATTAATGATAAAAAAATTAATATAACATTTTTAAAACACAACATTCATTCATGTCACAGTGAAACAACAAAAGAGAAAAAGAAGAGAAGTTGTTCAGAAATTTAACATCTATATGTTAATTAAAAGTTATTTGCATAAATATGTCATGAATTATATGCATTTAAATGAAAGGAAAGTTTCATGTCAAAGGCTCAACTATTAAGCTTAGAAGCCATATTCACAACTGCAACTAAAGAACTCGTCAAATATTTTATGTAATTGTATATTGTAGAATTAATATGCTATTAATCTCAATAATGTTGTAGTCTTATTTTGATTTAATTATTCATTCTATAATGTTAATACTTGGTGAATGGCAATATGGAAAGATGGAGATGAGGAGACGTTAGTGACCTGACAAGCTAGAGAGTGCCTCAAGGAGACAAGCTATTATCCAATAGTAACAAGTTACAATTTAATGGTGACAAGTTATAGTGGGATGAAGAGAGCATATAGGAGAGCTTATGAAATTGTGAGAGGTGGGAGCAAAGTAGAGTAGGCAACGACAAGGCTTGGGACTTAAAAGAAATTAGGATTTTTAGTAAAGTCATTACACTTTTCTATATCACTTTTGTACCAATAATTCACGTACTAGTGGATATCGACAAAAATGTCAGTACCGGTCAATACCTTAGCTCAATATAATATATTACTTTTAAGTATTAGTTTTATATCAACATGCACTAGTTAAAATAGTATGTTATTCTTCACACTAGTAAAACAAAACTAACACAAAGCTAGAAGTATAATAAGCTACTAAACTCGTGATTTGGACTACGAAGATGTATGGAATTATAAGTTTAATTACTTTAGAACTATTTTATATGACCTTATCTTATAAATACTCTTATTAGGGTTCTTTCTTAGGGACTTTTTAGGCTACTAACAACCTCCTTTATCACTAAGCTATTAATTTTAGGGTTGTTTAACATCAAGGAAGGATTTGGAGTACGATTAGAGGAGACCATGACAACTTCTTTACTTCTTTCCTATTATATTTCTCCTATGTTAAGATTGTCTTCTTTTAGTTTTTTTATTATGATTAGTAGTTAAAACCCTAATTAGGTTAGGGGTGTAACTTTTGATAGTTTCTTCAATTATTAACACATGAATTGTTATCATTTAGCAAATTTTATTCTCTTTTTTCTTAATTATTAAGTTTGTGACTAACCATCATAATGTCAATCTTAAGGATTAGACAAAGAACAAAAAGGTAAAATGTAATTTGTGCATTTTGAGAATAAACACCTTAGATCTAGAAATAGGGATATCCAAGATTATTTAGATAAATAAATAGATTAATTATGTTTAATGAGTTTGATTAGGTTGAATTGTGCATCTAAAGGAGGTAACTACCTATTTAAATAAACATATGTCTTAAGGGAGGGCATATATACATTAGATTAATTGTTATCTTAACTATAACAATAAATCTTATATAATAATTGCAATTGCACATAAGTGAACCTCGAAAACTTATTATCTGGATTTCCTTTGTTATTTAATTACTTTGTTTAGTTTCATGGTCTAATTATATTTCATCAAAACTTTTTTATTTTAGTTTTATTGGATAAGATTGATAAACATAGTAGTATAGTTCTTGTGGGATTGATACTATAGAATATTCTAGTTTTAATAATTTACTACAATTAAATATATGCATTACTAAATAGATTTAAACAAGTTTTTATCAATTGTTGATGGGGATTAATTATTTACTAGTTTGTTAATCTTGTCTCTCTTTTAATTTATTATTTTTCATATAATTTTGTTTGATCTTCTTATGTGGCATCTTTAGAGTTGGCATTACGATTAGGTATTTCAGACTTGGATTTAAAATTAGTTGACATTTTGAACAATATGAAGATGTTGTTAAATGATTTACATGATCTAAATATATGTGTGTAATATGGCATGTATGTCATCCATAGAATCCTTCCTATGTAGGCATGAATATGGAACCTACCCCATGCAACTGCAAAAAGGAAAACTATATGGTTATCTATAGAGAAATTAGTATGATCTACCCTTTCTCTAGTATGTAAAATTCAGGATAAATAAATCATCCAAATTTATTTTTGGAGGAGTAAAGAAGAAGAAGTTAACGTATATTCACGTATAGGACTAATTGGGTTCCAATAATGATCTCAATTTTAGTAGCAACCAGCTCTTTGTAGCAGTCAGATGGAAGAATTGAATAGGATGGAAGATATGCTTAGGCCGCTTAGACTGCTTTTTTCACTTATAATTTTACATGTCGGTTGTCTTCCCTTCTAACAAAAACAAAGGCCTATAAAGAGATGTATCAAAGATTGGATACCAAAGAAGGCAAACATGATATATATAAGCTCGCTAAGGCACGTGCCAGAAAGAGTAAAGATATCGACACCGTTAGACGTATTAAAGGAGTAGACGGGAGAACACTTTTGGGAGATCAAGACATTAAAGATAGGTGGGAAGCCTACTTCACTAGCCTGTTTAACAAGGTACGATGTGAAGGCACTAGTATAGAGAGTTAAGAAGAAGAGAGACCCCAGGATACGTAGTGTGATGATGTTAGAAGAATCTCTAAAGAAGAGGTGAAAGAAGCCCTTAGTAAGATGGGAAGAGCGAAAGCAATTGGCACAGACCAGATACCTATTGAGGTGTGAAAGTGTATAGGAGAGGTAGGGGTACAATGGCTTACCACTCTTTTCAATGTTATCTTGCACATAGGGAGAATGCCGGAGGAGTGGAGAAGTAGCGTAATAGTACCGATCTATAAGAACAAGGGAGATGCACAAGAATATGGAAACCATAGAGGCATCAAACTCCTGAGCCATACTATGAAATTGTGGGAACGAGTTATTAAACAATGATTACACAAAATAGTACAAGTGAAAGAGAATCAATTTGGATTCATGCCTGGGAGATCAACTATTGAAGCAATCCATCTATTACGATAGCTGAAGGAGAAATATAGAGAGCATACGCAAAGCTTACATATGATCTTTATTGACTTAAAGAAGGCATATGATAGTGTGCTAAGAGAAGTCATTTGGAAATGTTTAAAAGCGAAGAACGTTCCTATTACCTATGTCAGGACTATAAAGGATATGTACGAGGCCGCTAGAACTTGTGTGCGCAAGCCAGTGGGAGATACAAAGTATTTCTGGTGGATATAGGGTTGCATCAAGGTTCAGCTTTAAGCCCCTTTTTTTATGCTTATAATAGATGTCATCACGTAGGACATACAAGATGCGGTGTCGTGGTGTATGTTGTTCGCAGATGACATTGTATTGGTCAGAGAGACAAAAGAATAAGTTAATAGGAAGCTAGAAATGTGGAGAGAAACTTTGGAGTCAAACGGTCTGCAGTTAAGTAAATCGAAGACCGAGTACATGGTATGCAAATTTGCACAAAGTTCAGAGGACAACGAACCAGAAGGTCTAATTGGAACTCACGCACTAACCCAAACGGATAGTTTTAAATATCCAGGTTCTATCATACGAGAGGATGGAGATGTTGAGAGTGATGTAATTCATCACATCCAAGCTAGATGGGTGAAATGGAGAGCAGCAACTGGAGTCCTATGTGATCGGAAATTTCTACTAAGGCTGAAAGGAAAATTCTATAAGACGGCAATACGACCAGCTACGTTTTATGGCTCTAAATGTTGGCTTATGAGGGTGGCGCAAGTGCGAAAGTTTGAACTAACGGAGATGAGAATGTTGAGATGGATGCGTGGTTGTACGATGTTAGCTAGAATACCAAATAGGGTGTACAGAGAGAAGTTAGGCATCGCGGCTATTGAAGACAAGCTGAGGGAGTGGAGATTACGATGGTTCGAACACGTGCGTAGAAGATGTTTGACGAAACTACTCAAGCGAGTTGAAGGGATTCATGTAGAAGGAAAGCAAGGTCGAGGGAGGCCAAGGAGGACATGCAGGAGCAGATCAGACTGGACCTACAGGCGTTAAATCTATCTGAGGATATGACATTCGATAAAAATAGTTGGCACCGTAGAATTTCAATTTTGGACATATAGGGTGCGCAAGGGCATGAGGGGTAAAGCAGGCTTTAGACTGCTCTGAGAACATGACCTGTGATCTGAAGTGTGGGAGACAATGATATACAGGTAGACACTTAGATTGGTATAAAGTAGTAAAGGTCATCTATATGTATTTTGTGTAATGTTTTGACCTGTCATTCCTATATATAGCTCTTCACAGAGTCGAAGGGCTACAACTTGGTTGTAGACTACTAGTTCGATGGATAGTATGTCTACCGGTCAATCGTACCTCCTCACGACCGCTTGCCCTCCTTCTGAAGCCCCATGAGGATACGACCTCTGCCTAGGATAAGTAGAAAGTGTTTAGGGTGGAATTAGAGTCTCCTATACGAGATGATTAGGTTCTACCTCTGCTAAAATAGATCGTAGAAGTTAGATCAGGAATAGGCCTTATAGGAAGTGTATGTGTATATAAATATGTATGTAATTATATATATTATATACCTAGTGTACTTTTATTTTATTGGTCTTTATTTTATTTTCTTGGTCTTTTTATTACGTTGATTTCTCCATTTCAATTTTTACTTATCCCTACTAATGCCTGCCCACATATTTACATCTTCATGTATGTATATATCCTTAGTTTCATGTGCATTCTATAGGTTATAGTCCCCATGCACATACGTATCTCGTTGTACTTATACAGTGATGTACTTGCATTGGTCTGATCTGTTTGTTTTTTATTTGTTGGGTTTGTTCTTATGTTTGTTTTTATTGCTTGTGTGTGTTTGTCTGTGTTTGTTTGTGTTGGTTTGTTTGTTGTTATTTGTTTTTGCTCTTACCTTAGCCGAGGGTCTATCAGGAAATAGTCTCTGTATCTCCATTAGAGATGCAGGCATAACTTCGTACATCTTACCCTCCCCATAACCTGCTTCGGCGAGAATTTGGGTATGTTTGGTTTGGTTTGGTTTGGTAATTTGGACATTTTGTTATTGAAATATTAGATGTACTTGTATCTCGAGTATAATGACGTGAAATGAAGCAATCTAATTATGCATCCATTTATAACTAGGCAATCTAAGTGAACCATATAACCAAGATAGTTGGAAAGAGGTCAAGTCAAACTTTCTAGTGAACCTAAGACATCAAATGTTAGCCACTCCACTTAGGAGTGGCAAAACATTTGATGCTAAGGTTGCCAAAAGGAAGGAAACACAAAGGTCATCCAAAAATTTGGAAAAGGGTGAGGAAGTGGTGAATAAAATTAAAATGGTGTTGATATCATCTCTATATGATGTCAGTCACGATCTTGACTTAGAGAAAGATTTGGATAAGAAATCAAAACTATCCTCTTCTCCAACATATGTCAGTCTAGAGTAGTAGAGACCTCGACCCATTGTCACATTGATTTTATACTTAATCAATTTTTAAATGTATAGAAAGGTAGAAAATTTTCTTTTTTTACATAGGTCAAAAAATATTAAATGCTTAAAGGATATACTTTCTGACAAACAAAATGAGGAGTCAGTGGTCAAGTTAAGTGAAGAGAGCTCCTATATCATAGGACGAGAAGAAGTGGAATAGGGAAAACTGATCCCAATGAAACATGAGGGAGCAAAGGAGCCTTAAATTTTGATCAAGAGTAGAATTAAGCCTTTGATTGTGGATATAGGATGAAAGGCTTGAATTGGAAGTCCAGCTAAAAGACTTCCAAAGAGCCAGTTGTTGAGATGGGCAAACCAATATTCTAAGTTTTCTTTTCTTTTCTTTTCTTTTATTAGTTTTAGTTCTATACTAATGTTTTTCTATTTCTTTTGAAGGTAATTTTTCTAGAATATTTGAGATTTTACCTCACCAAACTTGGCATAGATTTAAGGGAGATGTCTCTACCTTTTATCTTTTATGTTTACTTTCATTATCTTATTTGTTTGATATTAAGGAAAATGTCATATTAAGTCTGTGTATGTGTGTGTGTGTGTATGGAGGAGGGGGTAAATATATGAGAAAATGGATTTTTTTAGTTCATGTGTTTAGTTTGGGTGTTTTAGCTTTTTTTATTGTGTCTAGGAACTCATTAATTTGTTTAGGTTAATAATATAAGGTTATGCATGATTCTTAATTGATATTGATTTTTAAAGGTTATACACACCGTATGATTTATTAGTTGTAATGAAATTTTAACTTTAAGAATCTTAGGAAACCAAATTTTTAAGTAAAGATAATTTGACTTGATTTGAGTGATTCTATGATAATTTGAGCCTTTATACAATAATCTTTTCTTTTGAATGTAGATAACTTCTTTGATTTTAGATTTTTAGAAATTGAATTTCATATTTTTTAGATTAAATGTAAGATATGTACAAGCACTAAAATGATAAAGGTAATTAGGATTGAGTTTGAGCCAAATTGCTTACCCTTTGAGCCTAACTTAAAATCTTAACCTTTTTTATTTGTAATCCTTTTCTAAAGGAACTTGAGCTTAAAAGAAAAAAAAAGTAATTGCACCTTAATTCATATTTATTAGAGCTTTTACTTACAATTTTACATGTTTATTGGATATGGCATATAAGGAAACAAATTGGGGGGAAATGGTGAATTATGTGAAGAAGGAAATGAAAAAAGGGACTTCATGAAAATTTTAAAAATTAAGAAAAAGTGTTAAAAATTGATTAGTATGAGTTTACTACACTTGAAAAAATTTAAGGGAAAAGAGGATTTTTCAAGATATAAAGTATTAGAGATTTTTTGTCAATTTTAGATTTACTTACCCTTCTAAGTAAAATATTTTTTTCTTTTTATATCTTTGTTTTTCTTATTCCCTTCCTTTATTGACCTACTTATCCCTTTTTCCTTATTATAACCTAATTCAAATTTCTTTTTATTTTTACTTTTATATATCTATTTAAGTAGTGAAGATTAGAGGTTTTCAAATCTATGGTTAGTTTAATTTTATAAAGAGATGATGAGTAATGATACCTTATGAGGAAACTATCAAGTTGAAGTTTTCGAACTTAATGAAGGAAGTAGACTAGTGTTTACTTTGTCTTATTTATATAGTGGTTAGTTTAAGAAGTATTATACTTTTAACTTTTGCAATTCAATTATGGTTTGAATATGTATATCTTGTGTTATTAATTGTAAAATCAATCAATGCGTGTAGATTGATATTTTAGGTATCATTTTAGTAAAATTTTAGGAGATTGTATCTTCTCCGCTATTTAAAAGGCTTATGGTATGAGCCAATTGTCACCATACACCTATAGAAGTGCAATTGTTCTTTGTTTTAGATAAGAGTGTTTAATTAGTTAAGGTTTTTTGTTTTCAATTGCTTAAGGATAAGAAATGAGATAAATATATGAGAATTTGATATGTCTATATCCTACATGTTTATAGGGGTAAGTTAGTTATAATTTAAAATTTTTATAGCGTGTTTTATATGAAATTAAATGATGATTTCATATGTTTGGTTCATTGTCTTCTAAGTGATGATTTTAAAGAGAAATCATTTATTTGAGCTTAAATTTCTACATAGTTATTTGATTAAGTTGATATTGGAGTTACTTAAAAGTTAATGTGAAGGGAAACAATTTTTTATAGGATGTCAAAAATTAATTCTTGCTCAATGATGTCAAAAAATTAGGAAAAATGGAGAAATGGTTAAACATGAGACCAAGACGGGCATATGTTTGACTTATGTTATCTGTATTATTCTTCCAAAACAAGATCTTTATTAGACATAAGGAGAAACCATATTGTATTTATCATATTTGCATCTATAAAGTTTCAAAATAAAATTGAAACTGATCTAGAAGCATAATAAGTAGTTTAGGCACTGAAGTTGTGATTTGGAAAATATATGAAATTATAAGTTTAATAATCTTAAAACTCTTTTATATAACCCTAACCTATAAATAATCTTATTAGGGTTCTTTATGGGGGAATTTCGAGGCTAGTGATAACCTCCATTTTAACTCAGATTAGTTTTAGGTCTTTTTAACATCAAGGAAGGATTTGGAATAAGATTGTAGGAGATCACAGTAACTTCTCTATTAGTTTCCTTTTTTCTTTCTCTTATTTTAAGGTTGTCTTATTTTAGTTTTTTTTTTCATTTTGTTCAGTTAGGATCATGAAAACTTTTCTTTTTTGTGTATTTATTTATCTATTTTATCTTTTATTCTACTACTACTACTCCTCCTCCTCTTCTTACTCCAACTACTCCTACTCCTCCTCTTACTACCACCACTCCTCCTCCTCCTCCTACTACTACCACCACCACCACCACTACTACTACCACCACCACTACTACTACTACCACCACTACTACTACCACCACTATCACCACCACCACTACCCTACCACCACTACTACTACGACCACTACCACCACCACCACTACTACTACTACCACCACTACTACTACCACTACTCCTACTACTACTGCTACTACTTCTGTTAGCACTGCTACTGCTACTGCTACTACTCTTCCTATTAACTACTAGTACTACTCCTACCTACTACTACTACTCCTACTCCTGCTACTTCTACTATTACTCCTACTTTCACTACTATTACTACTACTATTACTACTACTACTACTGTTAGTGCTGCTACTACTACTACTACTACTCCTGCTCCTACTAACTACTACTACTCCTCCTACTCCTACTCCTCCTCCTCCTCCTCCTCCTAATACTACTACTAAATACTACTTCTACTACTACTACTACTACCTTCTTTTTTGTCTATTTTTATTTTTTTGTTTTTATTTATTATTACTTAATAACGTCTTTACTAGTTAGGAGTAAGGTTGTGAATTTTTAGACCTCCCCAAACCCCACAATCACTTGGTGGTTGTTGTTCTTATTTTTTTTCTTGTTATGTTCAATAGTCAAAACCCTAGTTAGGATTAAGGATGTAGCTTATGATAGATTCTTCAATTATTATTGTATAATTTATTATTGTTTAGTTGAATTTATTCTCTTTGTTCTTAATTCTTAATTTTTTAAGATGACCATCATAAATTTAATCTTTGTATGAAGGACTAAGAGGTGTAAGTATGAACCATGCATTAGGAGACTAAACACCTTATATCTAAAGATAAGCATATCCTAGATTATTATGATAACTAAATAGATTAATTATTCTTAATGAGTTTTATTAGGTTGAATTGCATATCAAAACATGGTAATTACCTAGTTGAGTATACCTGTATGCAATAGGAGAGGACATAATACATTAATTTGATTATTATTTCTACCAAACAACAAATATTATAAGATAACTAGAATTCTATAAAAGTGAAACCTAAAATCCTAATATTTTTTCTTGATTTCCTTTTATTATTTAAGTACCTTGATTAGTTTCATAATTTAATTATATTTCATTAAATTTAATTTATTTTAGTTTTCATATTTATTTATGATTAGTAAACATAGTATTATAGTCTTCAAAAAATCGATAATCTAGAATACTACAATTTTAATAACTTGCTACATTTGATTATGTATACTTGTGGACAGATTCTATCACTATATTCTCCTTGTCATTTCTATCATATTTTTCATTTTCCTTGAGGATAGGACATTGAGACTTCATGTTTCTAAGTTTCCTACATTTTAAAAAGCACAAATTTTATTTAAGTTTCATTTTGAATCTATCTTACCACTATTGAAGTCCTTTAAATTTTAAAAGCTCCTTTTAAATAAAAACTTCTTGAATTTCCTTGTGACTAGAGCTATATCTTCCTTATCAATTTCATTCTCTTCTTCTTTGCTTAATTCCTCCTTAGAAGCCTTGAAAGCTAATTTATATATCCCAAAAACCATATTTTCTTCATTTTAGGTCTCCTTGATCCTTATTTTTTTACATGAGTAAGGATTTGTTAAGTTCCTTCAATGGTAGCACATTTAGGTATTTTAATTCTTAGATTATGGTCAACTTAGCATCCTAATACTTTGGAAGAGACCTTTAATTTCCTTACCATTTCATCATTATTATTTATCTTGCTTAAGCCTTTAAAATCATTGATAATATCAATAAATTTAGTGTATATATTAGATATGCTTTTATTGTACTTCATTTAAAACATTCCATATTGATATGTTAGCATGCTTACTTTACTCTCCTTTACTTTATTTGTTCCTTCATATTTAACTCTTAAAGTGTGCCAAGTTTTATGAGCCATTTCATATACATAAAATTTATTGAATTCGTTTCTTCCTAATGCATAAAATAAAATATGAACAGCCTTACTATTTAAGGAAATTAGTCTCTTATCTTAAGTATCGTACTCTTATTTTAGTTTGGGAACTTTTTTACCATCTATAACTTTAGTAGGAATGAATGAACTACTTTAAAAAATTTCTTACAAGTCAATATTTTTAGTCAACAAAAAAAAATTTGATCCTAGTTTTCTAATAAAGATAGTCATTGCCATCAAAGAATAGGGCTCTACTATTGTTTTATCACTCTTAGCTTTGTGAGGATGAACATAACCATGTCGTTATGATCTTTACTCTAGAATTTTGTTTGAAATGCTAGCTTAAGAGAATCACTCTGATATCACTTATTAATCACCAATGATACCCAAACTGGGGATGGATGAATTGAGTGCTTGTAAAATTAAAATTTTATTTTAATTAATTGATGTAATTTAACAAGAATCAATATATTATAAAAATTAATATTTTAATCAAGAAATAATTTAATAAGTGTAGGGAAGAAGAAACACAAATTGGTTTATAGTGGTTTGACAAATAAACCTTACTTATGTCTACTTTTCAAGACATTTCTTAGAATTTTCACTAAGTCTCTTCTTTCAGCAAGGTGAAGAGAACCTTATTACAACAATATTATTCTTCATGAGTAAAGAGAAACTATTCTGACAACGTTTCTCTAAATTGAAGAATTACTCCCCTCACAAAAAGAATTTACAAGTCAGAAAAATGAGTTGACCATTTTAATAAAGATAAATGGGCTCACTAACTAAAAATGAGACAACGAATGCTCAAATGCTTGAAAATCCTTAAAAATATGTGTATAAAACACCCAAATAGTTTTTAATGTAAGCAATAGTGAGAAAAAATATTTATACTATTTTGAGACCTAAACTAGCCATTGGAGCCAATAACAAGCTATTATAATGGTTAGTTACAAAGCATTGGTCAATCAGTGTAGCACATTGATCAACAATGTGCATTAAATACATAAGATTCCCTAATCATTAACTATTATTTAATGAATACTGTTATAAAATCTTGATAAATCAATCTTGACAATTTTTCTTACATTAATCGATTCCTACCCTTTATAGGTTGACTAATCTCCCAAAATTCATGATTTTAATTATTTCAAATGATCAGACTTTGTTTTCTTAATGAAAATACCTTTCAAAATATTTCCCAAAGAATGTTTTATAACTTTAATCCCTCTTGATGAATGAAAATACTCAAGTAATTAATTTAAATAATCATTTGTTTATGTATGGTGAGTTTTTAAAATTATCACAGTGTCTTAAGTAAAATAAACATTAAAAATTTCCTATAACTTTAATATGTCTTGATCTTCTTACATTACAAATTACCTATAACCTTATTATGTATTGATCTTCTTTATCCTTCACTTTGATATTCATTTCCAATCATAAACTTCAACTTTTCCTTTGAAATTTCATGAAATGCCTCTTGATTTATGCATGGCTATAGTTTGCTCTCATATTGCTTTCATCAAAAATAAAACTCATTTGTAGTACTTGTGTTTTGTCATCATTAAAATATTGATTGGAACTTTCCTTGGTTCAACATTGTTAATGATTCTTATATTATTAAATAGATGAATAAAGATTTTTGAATCATTATCTAATCAATTATAGGTTGATATATGCTTCAAAAACATCTCAATTTTCACCTATGTTTAATAGCATTCTCTGAAAGTTTTAAAGAATACCTTAGGAGAGAACATTGAACTTGCTTTACTAAATTTTATAAATCCATAATTTTCCAAATGTCATCATCTAGCGAAGGACTTCCTTTATACCCTTCATGTTTTATAGCCCTTCATGCTGGTTAGGGTGCTCAACTAAGAAGAAACTCCACAAAAATATTAAAAGAATCTTGATATGGAAATTAAATTGGCAGTTAAATTAAGTAGGGTTAAATTCTCTAGACCCCCTATGGTCTGGCATATTATCAACATACTCCCTAACTTTTAAAAACCATCAATAGCCCCCTATAGTTTTAGTTTTTTAACACATGTCTTCAACTTTCGTTAGAAAATCTAACTATAAACTATAAAACAATGTTATTTTCTACACGTGGCACTATATGTGACAATATATATGGCATTATATGACATCATTTTAAAGCTTGCAGTTAGGGTTTATAAAGGAAGATGCAATGGGGGACATACATTATAAAGCTAAAACTATAGGGGCTATTGGCAATTTTTAAAAGTCAGGGGTAAATTGATAGTATGCCAAACCATATGGGGTCAAACAAATTTTACGCAATCAAATATTTTTAAAAAATTAGGATTCATTTTGAATCTTCCAAATTTTTTTAATTAAGTTAAATTATGGTGAAAATGTTAAGGTTCAAACTGATTCTTTTGCGTTCACAAATAAAATAGTAATTAAGTCAAAACTCATACTAGTGATGACCTTGACCATGTTGTCTTTCCTTTCTATAAAACTCCTTTTATCTTAAACATTCTTTCTTCTATTACAATTATCATCCTAATTTGACCATATTATCTTTCCCTCCTATAGACTTCCTTTTATCTTTAATATTCCTACTTCTTTTATAATTACCATTCCTTTTTCCTTTAATATTCCTACTTCTTTTATAATTACCATTCCTAATTTGATCGCCAATTCACAAGTTGTCTAAATTTTGTCTTCTTCTAAGGTTGCTCCTCAACATACTCGAACACAAATAGTTCTCCTTTTTCTCCTTACACCTCTACTATGCCTAATGTTATAACCTTGCCCACTTCATATGACAATACAAACACTTATGATCACTCTTCTGGTATGATCCATTAATTTTAACACTTATAATCCCTCACCTTTCATCATTTATTATTGACTATAAACAGGTGTACAAATCATGTCGATAAACATGATGCCATAATTGATTTGTCACTAATCCCATTCTCTACAACATCATTTATTATTGACTATAAACAGGTGTACAAATCAATAGCCTGCTATAAAGCTCATTTTATGGAAAACTTTTTCAATCAATGTCCATATATTGGCTATACTAAAAACTTTAGTTCCTTTGTTAAAATTGCTAATGTTTTCCTTGTACTTACTCTTATAGTAATATGTAGATGGGTTTTTAATTAATTTGATGTTAATAATGCTTTTTTTAATAAAGAACTCTCTCTAACTATGTTTTGATACAGTACCATAAGGCTTTCTTGATCCTTGATATCTTACTCATAGCTATAAATTGAACAAAGAAATTTATAACTTTCATCAAGCTCTTAGACCATGGTATAATGAACTTCACTCCTTTCTTAATGCCTATAATTATTAATTCTAAAAGTGGTACTTCTCTATTTAAATATAATATGGGCACTTATACAACATATTTAATTGGGTATATGGATGACATTATAATTATTGGTAATCATTCATCAGAAGTTCAAGTTTACTACATGTCTCTCTTATCGATTATCTCTTAAGGGTTTTGAGTAAACTATTTCTTAGGTAATGAAACCATTATATCTTCTAAGGATCTATTCTTATCTCACTGATATCATATTCTCGACCTTCTTCAATGTATTAAATACATGAAGCCAAGGAAGTTTGCACTTCATTGACTCCATCTATAATAGTTAAACTTGATGATGACTCTTTTAAATATGATCTAATTGAATATTAACAAGTAGTTGGCTCTCTTCAGTACTTTTCACTCATATGAACTAATATCAATAAATTAGCCCAATTCATATACAAACCAAACTCTAATCATTGGCTTATTGTGAAGAGATTCCTTCAATATCTCAAATAAATGTCTTTCCCTCAGTTAATTCACCCTATTTTCTTCGTACCTTTGCTAATGCAAATTGGATGTGATGATATTAATATGCATCATTCAACTTCTACTTATGCTATCTTTCTTGTTTTCAACCTCCCTAGTTGGAGCTCTAAGAAATAAACTATGATAGACTAGTTTTTCACCGAAGTTAAATATTAACCAATTACAACTGCTACTCTTGAACTAGATTGGTTAACTAACTTGATGAATGAATTTGCTATTTTATTTTAAGCACCTCCCATAATTTACTACAACAATATTAGAGGTAACTTACCTGTGTTCTAATCTTGTTTTTCATTCACATATAAAGTACATTGCCATTACTTTTCAGTTTGTATGTGATCAAGTGTCTCGTAAACAGTTTCATAAATCTCATGTTCATATTATAGACTAATTTTTTTGACTCTCCCGCTAACTCCCTTGCTCGAAAATAATTCGTCATTTATCATTCCAAATTTGGTATCTTCTGTACCTTTGTACTTGGGGCAAGAAGAGAGAGGATTGATAAATGCTAATTTTGTAGTTACAAGTTGGCCATATCTTCCAACTAGCATTAGCAACAACTCAAAAGATTTTAAATAAGCCCATGTCTACTCTGATCGACCTTTTCTTAGACTTGGCCTAAACCTAGTCTAAAGATTAAAAAATTTTAAAATTTAAGTCCAAACTCAGCTTGAAACTTAATTAACTCATATTTTTTCAATTGAATTTAAATCAAGTTGGATTAGAGTTAGGCCAAAATACTAACTCTACTTCCAGTTGTGATATCTCCACAATTATAATCAATTTCTAACTGTACAGTCCTTGAATAGAATTGATTTATTTTATGTTATGTAAACGAGATTAATGCTGCTGTTACGTGCTAAATTAGTGGGTGAGTTGTCTTAACTCACTTGTATATATTGGTCTTTTTTCTAATAACAGAATACAAGAAAATTTCCACCCATTCATTCGTGACAAAATATTAGGGTGTCGTTGACAAGTTAAAGGACGTCCAATGTACAATTCCTACAACTGATTTAACCTAGCTAGCTTGCTACTTCGATATCATATCTGAACAGCACGTGAAACAATCTCTGCAACTCATTCTCACAATTTGAAAGACATGAAGTTAAAGCAATCAATTAGTTTTGGCAGCTATCTAGAAGCTTGTGAGGTCCAAGAAGAGGCACTAAACAAGCTAGTCTCCTTCCATCCAAGCCTCAATGTCCCATCGCCTTGTACAAGGCTATAACCAAGAGCAGGAGGGAACATGTTTAATATAAGTTGTGCTTGTGCCATGGAATTACCACTCATGGGAACTTGCAGAAAAGAGCTTCTAGCAAGCTCACTCCTCCAATGTCTGAACTTCTCCTCTCCACTCCTAGCGGGTCCTCCTATGGCCAATATGTTGTTGATTTCCCTGTAGAGAAGGCAATGTTCTACTTTAAGCCTGCTGGAGTCGTCATAGGGTAAGTATGCACCTAGCGAATCGAATAATGAGGAGTAGTAATGTAGACAGCCAACAAAACGGTCCAAGAAAGAGCCTCCATGTGAGATGTCTTGCTCAACCAAGGTGATTACTCCTGGTGCCAATGCTTCCAGCAGTCTCATTGTCTTCCAGTCGGGTCCTGTGGCGTCATAGAGTGAGTGTTGTAGCCAATGCACCGCTATTGTCTCTCCTCTCCTGACCGGTATCATTGAGACATCGATTTCTCCAAATTTCTTCGCAACTGCGTGGAACTCAAATGGCATGCCAAGCCTTTTAGCGAAATTGGAAAGTTGTTTTCCTGTTTCTGTCAAGATCTCCATTGAACTACCCAAACCTGTCATTCTAACATGTGGAGGACCTTCCATTCTGGTTGCTAAGATGTGAAATAAGGCTGGCCATTGCAAGCCTTGCATGATATCAAGGTCGATGATATGTACTCTATCTCGCCGCTGGAAAGCTTCGAGGATTGCTTGGTTCGAGGTAAAATGTGCGAATTTGATGAAAGGAGAGACATTGTTTAGGACTTGAAAGGCACAATGAATGTTTTTGTGGTTGATCAGTGGAGAGCAAATACCAAGCCAAGAGTTGATGACCCTACTTGACATGGCCTTAGCAAAATAAGCCACAATTCTCTCAGCAGAAGGGCCATACGGAGATGCCATTTGAGAGAGCTCGAGCAACATTTTATGAGCTTCGCCGAGATTATCAACCGATATCGCAACAGCACAGTCCAAGAGATGGGCTATGAGGCTCAAACTCCGCTCGTCTGTTCTAGTCAAACATATACCTCTTGCAGTTTCTCGATTTTCACAAAGATTTGCTTGGCTTCCAAGCTCATTGCACCACTGAAAGTCCTCCCCATTGCCATCAAAGTAACTTCTCCTGATGGTTTTTCTTGGTCTGTATTGATCACCCAATAGCGATTGGACGACATTATTATCCTCGTAGACCATTGAACTGTCGCCTTGCAAGTTTTCACTAGCCGTGTCAGGCAGGTCAGTTATGAGTTGCTTAGTTACATGTTCTACCCACACAGAGAGCTCGCTCTTCTCCAAGTTGACATTCCGATTTTCAATTCCGGGCTTAGGCGAGGAACCAGAAACCTGAGCTGGAAATCCAAGAGAAGCATAGTCCCATGGTTCATGGGGTTGAATGATATCAAGAGCCCCATGAACCACTTCATACCCTCCTTTCATCATTGAACTAGCCAGCACAGTATATCATATAAGCTTTATGCTTATATGCCGATCAAAGAAATCAAAGAGAGTTATGTGGGTGGTGATGACGGTGGGAGGAGTTTCTTTAACGAGGGTAAGGAGAAATTAAGCTTAGGCAAGGATGATGGTCTATGATATAACACCAACATTTCTGACAATTGCTTAATTAATTATACGGGCATGGCCGGCATAGCCAGACATATAGAAAATGGTAAGTTGCTAAGTGCCAAGTACACATCAATCTGGTAGTGATTTTCACATTATTAACTTGAAAAGAGTACTTCAAGCAATTTTATACAAAGACTTCAAAGATGCAATGGATCTAACAACTATAGCCTCTAGACGTAGCAGAGAGAAATATAAAAGAAAATGCAAACTCAGAGATTAATAAATAAGCTTCCGATAATTGATCGAATTAGAGGGAAGGAAAAAGCAAAATAACCCAAAATATAGAATATCGGCATTACGGCTACTCACCAACGGTCCGTTGTTGGCGGAGACACAGGGAACTATGACCTTATCTCTCTGGTTAACCTTCTCTCAAGGCTAACAACCTCTCAAACCACTACACTGGTTGACGGCATCGACTAACCAAAGTCGG
>JANIIA010000010.1:21124787-21148539 GCA_027478495.1 Erythroxylum alaternifolium | reverse complement strand
CAGGTCTTTTCAGTTTGGAATGAACCAACACTACCTGACCACTAAACAAGGAAACTGGCAGATATCACAAAGATATCCTAGACTCACAAGGAGTAAACTGTTGATACCGAAAAGGTTCAACACTCAGTACCACAAAAGTGACTGGAGGCAGTTTTCAGTTTAGACAGCTGTGACACCACGGCTATGTGGGGTTCACACAAGAGTCCACGCATCTGATACCACGGTACGGCTGATACCACGGCTAGATGGCTCTGATACCACTGCTGACAAGCCACATCATTTGGATGTAAAATATGATTATGTCGATATATAATGAACAAAAGTTTGATTAAAGTGATACGACCTTAAATCAATCTAAAAATTGCTTGTTCTAGTGAGCAGACAGATTCTTAATGGTAACCTGGCAGTATGTTTTTCTTCTTACTTTTTATTTATTTCAAAAGGTTCAGTGAACTGGCTAATATACAGATATGTGAACAGAGCCCAGTGATTGAAAAGGTTGGATCTTGGTGGATTCAATTCTTTTGTGTCAAATTTTTACATGCACGTTTTTCATCACGCGATCGATCTTTAAATTTAGATCGAACAAAACCACACCGGGCGACATCTTCATGGTAATATGTTTCTAATTTTGATGAATATTTTTGGTGATTCGACAAGCATTCTCTCTTTGATGTGATATGTCCGTATGTTGGCTTGTGCTAATTAATCAAGCTGAAGCACAGTGACGCCCTACCTTTTCAAGCCAAAAATGACAGTTATATGTGATAGTTAAATTAATGTTAAAATATGTCAGAGAACTTATGAGGTAATTTCCGGGTATCCGCACAGCTTATGTAGACTAATTTAGGCTGAAAATGTGTTTTATAAGGGTTCTTCTGACCTTTGAAGGGAGAATTCCCAGAAGCTGTTGATTATGCTATTTCATGACTACCTAGTTATGATATTAATGGCCTGGACTGGTAAAATATTACTGTCAGCTTTCCCTATAACGTAAAGATTAGATGAAACAACAGTTCTTCAACTTCATAAACAATTTTTTATGAATAAATATAATATCTATATAGACGTAGGCAAGCAATTTTCCATCTAAATATGTTACCTTATATGTAAGAGCTTCACTATATAAAAAATCAGTGGCTTCATCGATGAATTTTCGTAACAACCTAAGCTGTAATTTGATCCTCACATTCTTAATTCGTCACTCCATCTAGCACTTTGTCTATTATAGCAATCTATTACATTCAGATGGTATTTGGTAGATTGTAATGGAATGCTCATATATATGTAAATATAGAAAGAGCAAGAGAGGCCTTCTAACGATTATTAAAGTTACTAAGAGACATAATTCGACATTTACAGCTGGAATAATGTAATTTCATTAGCCAATTGTTTATTATGATTATGCAATTGTGATGACATTCGATAACTCATGTTATAGATAAAGCTTAATATAATATATTTACCCGTTAATTATACATAAACCCAACTATACGACTATAATGTACATGTGTCTAGACAATTTCTGAAAACTTTGTGCATGTACATATACTATATAATATATATAATAGATAACTAAAATAAGACAAATAAATTTTATCTGACAACATCAAATTTGATATTTTATATGATTTTAATTTTATATTATTAGCGATTTAAGATGGCTAATTGGATTATAGATTATAGCATGCTAGTCAGTAAATTCGTAAGAAAATTGCTTGACAAAATATGGCAAAAGGATTGAGCCAAGAAAGTAATAAAAGAGTAACATATATACACAACATGTCAAAAAGATACGAACTTGAAGACATTCTCTTCACTCAGAACAAACAAGTAAGCAACAACAGCAACTCTCCAAGAGGTACAAAGTTCTTCAAATCATAGTCCAAGCTTCGTCCAAACCTGGAGTCTCCGCCTGCTATAGATGTTTTTCTTTTCCTCTTATATAAGTAATTGCATCAGAGGTCTGAATTTGCCCAACATATTATATCTATGTGTGTTCTTTGCCAAAACGTTTCCTTAGTACGTATCTAGTTGTACACAGTAGGGAACGGAAGACCTTCCCAAAATAAACTTTCTATTGTGTCTTTTTTGGTTAAAGGGATATACTTTCTGATTGTATATGGAGATTTTAATGGCATGTGCTTTAGTTTGTTTTTCTGTTTGTCAAGGCTAATTATCTGCATAAAATTCTACATTGGAACCAATGAAAGTGCAGTCAAATTGCTGTTGAGGTCCAATATGAAACCAACAAAAATGTAGATTTCCTTTTTCCTAATTGAACAATATCTTGTAAATCACAATATACTTATTATCATTGCACTTGAGAAATGCGTAACCTAAACAATGTCAAGATGTACCGAGTCTTCATCTCCAACCAATTCAACGATCAAAGCTAACCACCCACGAACAAAACATTAATAACATCTCCTTTATTTTTATTATAATAAAGTAAACAACTGCTTAATTGTGTCGCTTTGTAACATGAAGAAAACCTAGGTAACTTCAAACGTCTTGAGAAGTACATGTCATGACGTTATTGAAATTTTGATTTATGTCTATATAACTGAACCGGTTTTGTTTAGTTTCATGTCTTTTGAACTGTCCTTAGTGCAATGTAAGAAAGAGGGAAAGAAGTAATTTAAAAGCGCAACGACTAGTCAAACGTTTATGGGCAACGAGGGGCCCAAGACGGTGTTACAAACTAATGAATTATAGGATAAAACAAAATTTTATTACGTTGCTGATTGAGCTGGGTGACATGGACACCTGATGGCCATAACGTCTGACATATGGCACTTGTATGGAGACGCTTTATCATGTGTAAGACTTGGCAAAGCCATCGTCGGACAAGAGAGGCAAGCACAGAATTTAGATTGATGCGGTACAGGAATTTGGAAAAGATTCCTATCATTTAGTTAATAATTGGTGTTAGATTCCCATCTTTTAGCTAATCAATGGGGTTTTAGAGGCAATCGATTTATGGATAAGAGAGAGTGTATATTATGCTCTGCACTAAAAAATAAGTCGCTTTACAATAAATGAATTTTAAATTTAATTATTTCCAATTTTTTTAAAAATAATAGAAATCAAAATAAAACAGCAAATTTAACTTCAAACTCGTTCTCTCAATTTTTTTCTAACTCCATCGTATTATCTTAATTATAATTATATAAATGTTTGATTTATAAAAGGAATACAAAAAAATCTTATTAAAAATAATTCAAAAGTTATTCATCTCATGATTTTTATTATTTTATAAATTTTATATTTTCAATGATTCGTCTTTCTTTAAAAAAATCTTACATAAAAAGATTATAAATATAACTACTAGAAATGATCTACTATTTTTTTCTCTCTAGTATTTAATATGTTAAATTTTAACAAAACAAAGTATTGGAAAATTCTTATTTTTGTATCGTGTTGTTAATGTTATACTTGAAATTCTTCATATTTGGTGTATAATTTTACATAATTCCTTAGTTTTCTTTCTCTTCTTTGTTACTTCATCTTCAGCTTCTTCTCAAACTTAGGGATGACAATAGGTTAGGCTTACCAAAGGTCAAGCTCAATTTGATCCAGATATATTCAAAAAAATTATTTTTTAACTAAAAATAAAAATGACATTGTTTGGCCAGATCGAGTCAGACCCACCCAGAGCTAAGCTCGGTTGATCTGATTTGACCAAAAAAATTTTAATTAAAATGATGTCATTTTGCCTATATATTTTAAACTTCGGACAACCTGTTTTCATTCTCTCTTTTACTATCCTCTTCATCTCACTACCATACACTTCGATTCCCCTTTCCCTTATGTTACACCTTCTATCCAACTCTCCTTACTAGATTGTCCAACTCTCCTTATTAGAATGTCCTTGGCTTTCTAGATTTGTATATTGATTCCTTCATTTTCTTAACTTATTTCTGCTTTAGTTCTTTCTAGGCCTTTACCCTCCATTTTGCAGAACTATCATTTATTTTCCTTACTAGAAAATGTCAACCAATGCACCCATTTCTTTAGAAGCTTTGACTCCCTTTACTTCGCCTCTTCCCAGATAACCCCTGCATGACTTTGTCCTTCTTATCTAAGCCTATATTATTCTCTCACCTTAGGCTATCCTTTCTAATTAGTCTTTTAGAAAACCTCTTATCTAAAAATTATGGCTTTAAGTGTTAAGATTTCAAATGAAAAACTTGTAGTTGCCCCTAACATGAACATTTTGAAAGAATTAGTAAGCAAATGGGAAGCCACATTGATTGATTTTTCTAGAAAGAAGGCCACCATTCACTTTTACAAACTCTTTAGCTCAAAATAGTGGAATAAGCATGGCTTTAACGAAGTTATAATTAATAAAGACAACATATTTTTCTCTAAATTTGACTCTCCATATCAAGCTCAAAGGATCCTAGAACCAAGTCCATGACATTTTAATAGTAAACTAGTGTTCTTGTAAAAATGGAGACTATGTTTTAAGCTACAAAATCTCAAATAAAGTTAGATTCCTTTATAGATCAACGTTTATAGCATTCTCTTGAAATATTGGACCACAAAAGTAATTGAGTCATCTTGCCATCTTTATTAGAAAATATATATGTTTTGACAAAATCATAGCTAAAATGAAAAAGATTTATTTGAATTATTTTTAGAAATTCAAAATTACAAGAAAGTTTGACCCCCTCCCTCTACTTTTTTGTCTATATTTGTATTTTCCATTTTGGGAACTTATAGTGAACTTTAATGTATCTCGTAACTGAATTATGCTAGGATTTACGCTATTGTGGATAACTAGTAATGTCTTCCTAATATTATCCCTTTGATGAGAATAGATGAAAATGATAACCTTTTTAAGGATGAAGTTTCAGTCATTTATTCTTAGAGACATAATATTGCTCCATGCAATAAGGAATGGTTCCTTAATGGTAAGTTATTTAAAATAGGAGAATAAGAGGAGCTAACGTAAATGGAAGATAAAAGCAATGATGGTAGGAAGGAAAGGAATGGTGCTAAAATGACTAAAGAGGGGAACATGATTGATTGACTAATGTAGAAGACTATCTTAAAGGAGTCAATCATATTGAAGAGGCAACTAAAGAGGGGAAAAGGACTAATATGACTTATGTAGAAGTTAGCCTTAACTGATTCAATTATGTTGAAGAGGCAACTAAAGTTTCTTGTGTTAATCCTAAACTTGATGATAGCTTAGTGAAAAAAATACCAGATTCTTTTATACCAAACTAAAACTAATAATAAGCTGAACAACTAGGATTATAATAAGGTTAGGAGAATTACGACTATGTTGCTTCAATTATTACCTCAAAAAACTCTTATAACTACTTTAAAGATAGCTTATTCTATTGTTAGGAGTTCTGCTTACTCCTCTACTGACAAAACAATGAAAGAATCTATGATGGATAAAGAATTTAATAGTATAACCAAGAGGAAGTTTAAAAGAAAACAGAAAGGTAAGATAAGTTCTCCTTCCTAATGTTAATTCTTTATGGAACATTAAAAGGCTTAACAGCCTCATCAACCAACAAGTTTTGCTAAATTATATTCAGGATAATAAACTAATGTTCATTGGTATTTTAGAAACTAAACTTAAGAAGAATCATTGTAACAAATTAAACTTTGTGAAAATCACTAGCCAATCGTTATAAACCACCACTATAGTGGTAGTTTTGTGATCTCTTTTGATCCTGAAAAATTGGAAGCTTATCATACAATATCTTAAGCTAAAACAACAAAATATTCATTTTCAAGTTGCTTTTGTGTATGCTTTCAACCTTGCTTTCTAGAGAATTCCTTTATGGAATAAACTAAATGAAATTAGGAAAACTAAGATTTATCCTTAGATTATCTAGGGAATTTCAACAACTTATTATTTCTCTTAAAAGTATAGATGGCAATGGGTCAAAGCCTTGCCAGACCAGAGGCAACCTGAATTCAACTCAGCCTACCTTAATTTGTTTCAATTTAAAATGTCAAAACGATGTCATTTAAAAAATGATGTTGTTTTACATATAAAGGTGGTCCCTTAGGTCGGGTCCGGTTGTCATCTTTAAGAAAATGCTTGCCTTAAAACTACTTGAAAGATTCCAGGGATTACATTAGCTCTATTTAGGTCACTGATCTCAAAATTGAGGTTCATTTTTCATATAAAGCATTAAAAAAAAGGCACAACGGCTATTGAGGAAGAAAATTGATAGAGCTTTAGTGAATTCACACTAGATCTCTTCATTCCCAAAGATTAGAGTTTCTTTTAATAACCAATTAGTTTCAAAACTTACTCCAATTCTTATCCAAAACTTGATTATTTATGAGAGCAGAAGCTTCCATTACAAATTTAATAAATTCTTAGTGAAGGTTGAAAGATTTGAGGTAACTATCCTAAAAGAGCTTGAGGCTAATTTTCAGGGGCATAAGATGTTCATTTGTTTGAGAAAGTTAAAGCAGATCAAATGTGAGCTTAAATTTTTAATAAGAAAAGATTTAGTAACACCTCTAAAGTAATGGTTGATATTGGGAACAATTTAAGTAAGATCAAATATTCCTTTTATACGCAGTCTAATGATATGTATCTTTATTATAAGGAGAAAGCAACTCTAATTAGATATAACTAGGCCCTAAACATCAATCTTTCACTTATGATATAGAGATCAAAGAATCAATGGCTTAAAATGGTGATAAAAACACTTCCTCTTTCTTAAATTCAATGTTGGTAAGGAAAAATTATAACAGGATTACATCAATCATAAGGGAGTACATCATAGTGATTAATTCATAATATAAGATTAAGCAAGAAGTTTCCAACTATTTCTCTAACACCTTTGGCCCTCCTGTTAACTAATTTTCCACTACTCAATTAATCCAATAGGTTCACCACAAGCTGCAGACTTGCTTTCAAGACCTTTAAATGGAAATGATGTTGAAGCTTCTCTTTGTTCTCTAAATCTAAATAAAGCTTCAAGCCTTGATGGTCTTAATATGGTTTTTTCCCAAAAAAATATGGCTAGGTACTAAGACCATTGTCATAAAAATAATGCTTGAGTTCTTTCGAAATTGAAGATTGCTAAGGGAACTTAACAACCTTCATACACTTATCCCCAAGGTGCCTTCTTCCACTTCTCTAAAAGATTTTTAGCTATTTCATGTTGTCATGCATATATACAATTATTTTAAAGTTGTTAGCTTGAAGACTCAAAGATTCTCTAACTTGTTTCTTCTCTCAAGGAGCTTCTATAAAGAGGAGGTAAATTAAGGATGACAAGCTCTCCAAGAATTTTAATGAAAAACAATTAAGTGAGAATTTTTCCATTAAGATAGATTTTCATAAAGCTTTTAACTCTATTTATTTAAGCTTTATTCTAAAAAATCTAAAAACATTTAGTTTTCATGATATATTTATGGGTTATATTAAATAATGTATAACTTATACTTCTTCTTACATTTTAGTGAATGGAGAACCTACTAAGGTAACAAAGGATGCTAGAGGTTTGAGACAGAGAGATGCTCTCTCTATCTCCTTATCTCTTTACCTTAAGTAGGGAAGTGTTTACTAGATTAGTTAACATGGTTATCTCTCAAGGTCACGAGTTTAAATTCCATTATAAATGGAAGTCTTTCAGATTATGCAATTTAGCTTTTGTTGATGATCTCTTTTTATTCTCCAAAGCATATGCTATCTCTATTAATGCACTCACTTCAGGTTTAGACTCATTTAGATTGATGTCATGACTATCTATGAACAAAATAAAAGCCAAAGCCATTTTTATATTGCATCTAGTGCTCAACATAAAGCTTCATGGCTTTCCAGCTTCACTAGTTTGAAATATATGGGGCCCCTTTAACATATCTAAGTATTCCAATTTCCTCCAAAAGGCCTACACAAGTAGAGTTCACTCTATTGATTGAAAAGATAAAAAAAAAACTATCTACAATAAGATCCTTATAATAGCAGGTAGGCTTTAATTGATCAATTTAATAATTAATATCCACCACACATATTGGTCACCATATGTCAATTTCTCTCGAAAATTGTTAAAGCAATTAAAAAAAGCTTCCTTTAGTCCAGGAGTGATGTAAGAAAAACATTAGCTAAAGTAAATTGGAAGTAGTTATGTATAACTAAAGATAAAGGGGGTCTAGGTATATTATCAATCAAAGTTACAAACAAAATGCTCAGGATAAAGAGGATATAGAAGATATTGACTGATAAGTAGCCTTTGTGGGTGAAATGAATCCATGCTAACTATCTTTTAAGTGCTAATTTTTGGTTGATGGAGCCCAAATACAATTCTTCATGGACTATGATAAATATTCTCAAGATGAGGGAAGTTTTCAAGCTAGAATTTCATTACCACATTAGCAATGGACTGTCCACATCCTTTTCACACGGTAATTAATTTCAAGTGGCCCTATTATTGATCGTAGTTTTTCGATATGTGTAAGTTTTAATATTTAACCTCGATAATCTGCAACCGTACTGGTCGTTAGTGTAGTACATAAGGTGTCGATCTCACGAAGAGGGTTAATCTAATCCTAAAATCTAAGGCCAAAATAATATGCAGTAATTCAAAAGGTAACAAAGCTAAAACAGGAATGTAATTCAATCAAATAATTCAGATTAAGAATCAATACAAAAATATTAACAAAATAGTAGTTGCAACGCACACATTGAAGAATCAACCTAAAGAGCTGCCAATTAAGAGAAAAGGAAAATTTTACCTATCTTTAATACTAACTTAATCAATTATGAATTATTGAATTATTGGCCCTAGACGATCCTATAGTTGATTACTCTTTCTGGAGTTATAACCATTAACCTTAAATTATAAACCCTAATTAGATTATAGAAAATTTTAATATCTCAATTAATAATCTATCCAAACCATAATTAGATCTGAAGTTTTCCAATAGACTACCGGGAACTTATGTGAGATCTCTCTTCACACAATTACCGATTTGATTTCATTCTCATTCTATTAAATTAACAAACTCTCGTTATCCCAATTTAATTATTTTTTACTCGATTCACCCTCTCAGTTTATCACCAAGTTATGCAATTACAGAAATTAAATCACAATAAATCCATTAAAAACACAAACAATCAAATTTCATTAAATCAAAGATAAAATAACCCAAAGGTGAGTTTAGATATCCTCAACATTCACACAATCCTATCATCAATAGCTATTCCAATTCTATACATTAATAAAATTGAAAATAAATCAGAAACAAGATCTGAACGGGTGATGGAAGCAGTAACGTCAGGAAACCTCCTATTTCAGAAAGTACTTCACGTCAGCTTCTTCTCCTCTTCTCTCTTCCTTCTTCTCTTTCTCAATCACTCGATGAACGCTCTCTAGGTTTTCTCAATGGTGGCTGATGCAAAAGCTCCTTCATCTTCTTTGTCTCATTCTTTATATACCTTTTGTATTCTAGGCAACCCTATAGTTTTTTGGAGGTCCAAAAGGTCCAAAAACTACTTCGAAATTTGAATTTTCTGAGTGTTTGCGTGTTTGTAGGACACAGGCCATGATCGTGACAGAAGGCTTAGATGTGGCCCACGAACGTGTGCTAACTCCAATGCTTCTGTCACGATCGTGGCGTATTGTGCCATGATCGTGGCCTATTGTTTCGGCCTGATTGTCTCCAAAACTTCTCCATTCTTTGATGTTGACCCTAAAATACTAACAAGCACATCAAGGTACCTCAAAGACATAATAATTAAGGTCAAAGACTTGACTAACCCATAAAAACACTTAAATACAATTAATTAACAAACTAACACAATTCTGACGTAAACACATACTAAACAATTAAGTTAACACTTAAATACCTAACAAAATACGCACTAAAATATGATGTAATTCACACTTATCAATTATTATAGTTAATGGATTGCATATACTAAGAGGAATCATACTAAAGCTGACATTGGTTAATGAGGCTCTTAAGTGGCTTTAACTCATTTACAATTTATGCCTGGTTCCCACATTACTAACTAAATCTTTAGTGTCACATTAAGCCTGAATAGGAAGGACAACATTATTTGAAGCAAACATTCCTAAAGTGGATTCAAAATAACTCCTATAGATAAATCTTAAAAGACTAAAGGCCAAAAGTTGAATGGAATAAGTTGATTTGGTTCAATTAAGCTTTTATTTTTCAATATCACTTAAGTAAATCGAGCATTGAATCACTAAAGTATCTTTTCTTTGAACTCACTTTCACTTTAGTCATTTGGGACAGTATACAATACTTATGCAATACCTCCTCTCCTTATTCAATATTGCATGAACTAATTAACGAAGCTTACCTTTGTTTAATTTAGTCCTCAAATTATAATTCTAACAATCATTTTAAGTTAACTTTTAATAATGGAAGGAGAAACTTACCACACTAAAAAATGAAGTCATTTACAATATTATATTTAATACAATAAAAAAGATTTAACTATTTTATTTTAAAATCAATCTAAACCATTTAGATTAATTTGTATTAAAATTTTAACCTAACTCATTTATATAATGATTATTATTTAAATTAAACCAAATTATATAGAAATTTAAACTAAATCAAACCTATCCAAACAATAGTTTGATTCAAGTGGTTTAGATTAGTTTTAATATTTTTAGACTTGTAATTAACTATCTCTTCTAAATTATACTATTATAATATTTTAATATATGAGACAACAACATCCATGCAATTTTTGACTAATATTTATTAAAAATAAAAAATTTCAACTAAGTGATTAGTTTAAATAAATTATAATATTTTTATATTTAGTATGATAAAAATATTAATTTCATAAACAAATAAATATGAAAATTTATACTAATAATACTCTTTATTTCAAAATTTATTTTTAAAATTGAAAATAGTTGAATATTTTTTATTGTACTAAATGTAATCATCTAATTGAATTTATTTTAAAAATTTTACAATAGGACTAAAATTATAAGATATGTAATATTGAAAAACAAGCAAAGTTTAATGCTATTTTAAATATTTGTTAAGTATTAATACTGAAGAGGGTGAGCTTTGAAGCAATTAATAAGGTTACTCATTTGTAACTGAAAGATCACAGGTTCGAGTCATAGAAATAGCCTCTTTATAAAGTTACAGAAACAACCTCTTTGTAAAATACAAAAAAAGACTGTGTATAATTGAAAAGCAAGCAAAGCAGGAAGTCTTGTATATTGAGACAACCCTTTTCGAAGTATTAATATTGAAATAGGAAGTTCAGGAAAACAGAGTCATATAAATTGATTTATCTATTTTTAATAAAAAGAAAATAAATTTAATGAAAATTAACAAATTAAAAAATTAAGTTGAAATATGATATTGTTTTGAAACATAGTATTCTTGATATTTATATTTTTTTTAGTGAAAAGTAATTTATATAAAAATGAAATTAATAATGCTAAAAATAAAATGAATGTGTTAAAATTAATTTCATCTGATTTAGGATAGATTAAAACCAACATCTAAATAAATATTTTATTTGAAACAAATAATTTTTTATTTTAAGAAAATAATTAATTTTGCTTATCTGATTTTAGTTTAAGTTGAACCATTTGGGTTCAAAAGCAAAGACATATACTTTTTGCACTAGTCGATATCTACAATGATTAAGAAATAGAATTGATTTTGTTAGTTCAATGGGAAAAAATTTGAACCGATAAACTTTTTGATATTTATTTTAATAATTTCTGTTATAAAAAATTAATCAATTTATTAATTGTAGTTAAATTTATAAACTTATCAATTTTTATAAATTAAAATAAATTAATTAGTTTTTATTTAACAACATTTTTAATTAAATTTCTAATATTTCGATAGTAAAAATAATTTCTTTTAATTATATTTTAAATTTTTAAAATTTATTCAATTTTTAATTATTTTATAATAGTTTAATATTAATTGAACTTTTTAAACCTGAAATTTTGTCTTAATAATTTAACTTCTAATTGAAATTTTAAAACATTAGATATTTAGAAACCAAAAAATTAAGTTCGTTCTTAAATCTTCTCCACAAAAGAGACACAAGCATGGGACCAAAAAAAAAAGTGCAATCTTTCCTATCTGTTAATTGACTTGTGCAGTCCCTAATATTTTTAATTGGGTGTCAGCCCAAAGAACAAGTGTTCATGTACACAGAATGACAGATAATAACCTATGTGTATCTGTACAACAATTCCAAGTCAATCGGTGAAAAAATTTCAATCATGTTAAAATGGTGAATAAATTAGTGTTTACTGTCGGGTTAATTGAATACATCACCATATCTATTGCTGCTTCAAAACCCACCTGACGCTTTCTTCGGAATAGATATGAAGCTTCTTGTGCTTCAGTGGCAATGACAACTGTCAGATTGCAGGTGGCTAACAGGTAGAGCTCCTTATCCATCTGACGGTATGAATTGAATTGGATCTTAACGATTATCGTTTTGCAGTTTGATAAACTTCTAATTCGGGAGGTAAGAGCTTCAAGAAGCTCCCTTGAACAGGTTGCTCAGCGCTAGCAGTATCTGATGATTCTGATGCCTCTGACTCTCCTTCTGCACAAGCGAAGCCATGAAGATTGGTTGAGAGCAATAATACTGTACTTGATGGAATGCAACCATGTACATAAAGATAATGCAGTTGATTCAACCATGAAGATTGTAAGCACATGTTCCAATCAACTTACCAAAAAGTGACTTAATGGTTGGCCTCTTTGATTTTGAGTTCTTCTTCTTCAATTCAGCTGTCCAAAAAGATTGAGATCAGCAAATAGGAAAAGATTTCTAATTTACGCATCAAACCAGTTTAACACAAAAGAAAAAGAAAAAAGAAGAAAAGCTATAAACAAGCTAAAGTCTGAGCATCAATAATTTGAGGTACACCCTCTGGATTTCATCGCGAACTAGTTTCTTTGCTTCTGAACCCCCTCTTCACCTTTCTCTCTCTTACACATGCGCACATGCGTACGCATTTGCATGTTTCGCTCATCAAGAGAACCGAAGGATCATTGCTGAAGCAAAGAGGATGATTCTTTTAGATTAATTTAATAATCATAAAAATGTGACCTATATATTATTTGGGTTGATTCTAATATAAAATGGCCCAAGATAATAATTATTGGGCTCGTGAAAAAATATTATATTCACTAGGGATAAATAATAAAAACCTAAAGAAGGAAGAAAAGAGGAGAAAGCAGGAAATTCTTCGCATATAGAAAGTGTTTGCATCCAAAAGGAATAAAGATTTATCATTGTATACACATATTAAATATAGACCAAGGTCAATATTTCTTTCTTTCTCCAATAGTATTAATCTTAATTGAATGGGTTGAATAGATGATTTTGGGGGAATTCTAGATTTGAAATATTGTTTAGAATCTTATAGTTTACTTTGACATAAAAAATATGGGTGAGACATCCTATGTGATTGGAATAGAAATATTCCATAACATGACACAAGGATTGTAAAGTTGTCTAGGAAAGGATACATTAGTAAAGAATTTAGAGAGAATTAGGATAGAAAAATGCTTTCTAACTCAGAAAAGGGATAAATTTAGTGAAATGCAATCTCCCAAGAACAATTTGGAATGAAAGAAAATAGAATTTATTCCCTATGCATCTGAAGTTGGGAGTTTGATATAAACTATAAGACTTTAAACAATATTTCAAGTCTAAAATTCTCCTAAGATCATCTATAACACAATCAATTCAACTCATTTAATTATGATTCATATCATAAGAAAGAGAAAGAAATACTAACCTTAGTCCATGTTTAATATGTGTCTATAATGATAGATCTTTATTCCTTTTGGATGCAAACACCTTCTCCAAACAAAGAATTTATCCACTGTATCCTCTTTTCTTCATTCTTTTCCAAAGGTGCAAAAACGTATATTTTATTATTTTTAGTAACTATTCACTTAATTGAAGGGAGAGGGAAGAATTCTTATTAATTATAATAAAACTCTAGTGACTCTAATATTCTCTACAAGTCCAATAGTCATTATCTTTGGGCCATCTCATATTAGAATCAACCCAAATAATATTCTCACACCTTTATAATTATTAAATTAATCTAACATATTCCTTCGTTGAGTGAAAAGAAAGTTTGTATGCATTTTGTGCACAATTCGGAACTTTAAGTAGCCCGAGATTAGGTTATTTCCCCTTATACTCTATTTGGCCAGAAAACAAAAGATAAACCCTTAGAAAGTAAAACCATTCAAAATGACATATTATAGGTTCAATAATCTATGAAAGATATTTACCCATCCCTGGAACTTGGTAATCATTTACAATCTCGAAGTTCTTGTATGTGTAGCCCACAAAATTTATGTCCTTGGATGAGAGCATCTGAAAATAGAGATATGGGAATTAGAATGGGAATAATCCAACAGAAAGTGATAATCTAATAGGAGAGTAGTAGTCCTCCGGAATCTTGTTGAAGAATCTCAAAAGAATAAGGCTGTATAATCAATCAAATTAGTATCACAAAACAATTCATAGACCTTGAGTATTAAAAACTAACCAAAATTCACACAGAAGAGACTTTCCTAGCAAAATTGCTAGTTTATGTATTCAGGCACAAATCAGAAAGCTCTTAAAAGAAAATTTAAGAATGACAAGGACAAGTGTTCCATCTCGTACTTTAGATGACTGTAAATCTACCATTATCTTGCCGAATATATTTCAGGAAAGACATAAATTTAGATAGAACATATTAACTTCTAACTTCTTTTCATGCTGTAGAATCCACCGTGAATTCCCGCCGTTTCAGTAACCCACTCTCAACAGCTATTCTTCACGAGTATTATAAATTTAACATTGACAGGAACTAATGTTCCATTCTTATCCACTCAACTTTTTCCTCACAACATGCATGACCAACAGTCGTGGAACAAATAAAAAGCCAAAGTCATCATAACAATTAAAATGGTCACAGATAAATAATCCATTTACAATGAACCACAACCTTCTAATTTTACTTGTTCCTAGCAACACTAGACGCTAATGACGAAAACCATGGAAAAGAAATTGTTTGTTTTTTTAATAATCCAACGTCACAAGTACCAAACAAGCCACAAAATAGAACTGGAATACAATATGGAGAAAATCATTCGAGTTACTTAAAATTCCATTTATAGAAGATGAAAAGTATATTGCAAAGTGATATTTTAAGATTGAAAAAGATAATATAATCCATGCACGCGCTTTCACAGTTTGAAGGTTACAGTGGGTTGAATAGAATCAATAAAATGATGCTATGCAAAAATCAGCCAGCTGCACAAGCGTAAAATATTTGTAAACTGACCTTCCTCCATGGGCCAGCTTTTGATGAAGTTAGAGTCTGGTGCTCAGACTATGGAATCAAAAGGAAGGGCATAAAACAAGTGTAATGAGAAACATGAACCACTGCAGATATGTATCACCGAAATCAACCACAAATTTAAATGTAATACCTCATCAAACTTTTCAAAGTTTTGAGTATCCAACTCATTATTCACCTCAGGGATAAATGCAGCCTCCATCTGATAGAGATGATCCCAATCTGTGCCATTAAACCATGTATGAGCCTGAAAAAGAGAAACTCAGGAAGGTAATTCTTTGTATCAACAAATTGCTTATCCAGCAAATCCAAGCATTCAGAAAAGGACACACCATACACCACCTTTAATTCATCCGTTCCTTTTGATCCCAATCTCTGGTTGACATTACATAAAAGTTTATTGATGAGATCTTTTGCCTCAGGTGATAATTTTGCTTCTTCTGGAAATTTCAAATGGGATCTCCAGTTCACAATCTGGAGCAAAGGAAAGTAATGTCGGTTCAAACATTACTTGAATTTTTCTTTTGCAGTTCATTTCGAATTTTTTAATTGTTTTCTAAATTAAGCGAAAGCGGATGCTAAAGTCTACCGGTAGACAACAAATAGTTAAAGTAAGAGATATACTTTATGCATCTCTAAAGTTCAATTTGAAAAACAGCAGTCTGCAATAACCATGAAACAAAGAACGAGGAATCCACCTATACCCGGTTGTAAATTCAGAGATATCTTTTACTTATACCATACTATACCAATGAAGCATGACATGTAACCAGAACAATTGACAAAAATCTATGGACCACCATGCCAGATACGGATCATGCACAAACATAACTCAGGATCGTGGACAAACATAAATCAGGAGCTCCATATCGGAGCTAAGATTCAGTTCAGGATAGGTCAATATTAACTGCAGAAAATGCAGTTCTGTATGGAGACGGACATAAATATACTGGAGGCATAGATGGGAAAAACATTAGTATGTACATGGCTTTCTAAGATGCAGCATTGGATGCTTTCCATATATAATCCTAGTGCTAGATCATTAGACCAAAGGGGAAAACTAAGTATAAAACTGAAAGTAGTAGTATGGTCAACAATATTATAGTTACCATTCAGGCACGTCATTATGTAACTAATAAAAGTATCAGGAATGTCTAACTTACCTTCCTACAAGTTGTCATTGGATCATCTGAATAGAAAGGTGGATATCCCACAAGCATTTCGTACATAATAGCACCAAGTGACCACCTAGGATTGACATGGTTCTTAGTTCCAGCACCAGATACTAATACTATATACATGAAGCGCCATCAATCATCCAAATGATCTCAAAATCACCTTAGTCAGTACAGCATGCAAAGTAAAGCAATATCACACTATTCCATACACCATATTCTATGTTGTATCAATACACATTAACTGATTTGTTTTGTTCTTAAATGTAAAATCACCATCCAAAAGCAATACAAGTGTCGAATTTTCATAAGATGTCCAACTTTCTCATTAGTGCACAATTGCAACTATACTCACCAATCGCACTCCATTCCATAACCTTTCTTTAACAAAACTTCTGGAGCAATATAGTCAGGTGTACCAACAGTAGAATAAGCCTGGAGTGCCCAAATGTCAAATGTTAGAGAAGGAAGAGGAAAGATAGAACACTTCATTGTGAATATAAATGAAGCTATGGACCATCTATAACATGCAAAAATCTGGGTTGTCCAAGCTGTTGTTCAGGTCATCTCTTTCAAATAGACCCAAAGTGACAATTCAACTCAAATAGATTTAAGGCTTTCATCTATTCAAATCCAAAATTGTGGTAATGTGATAGAGAAAGGCAGGCATGGATACAGATATGAAAAAAAGTTCCAGAAGAATAATGGCAGAGAACTTACAAGCGTCCTCCTGTTCTTCTGCCAATGCTGTAGTTGTTCTTGTTGTGTGCGCTTTGGAGCTGCTGAGAGGTCTTCACTTTGCATAGGCGCATTAGGATTGCTAGTTGTTACTGAAAAGTCCCCTTCCTGAATTGTACTGCAATCTAATGGTTTGCACAGTCCAAAATCAGACAGCCTCAAATGCCCATATCTGTCAAGAAGTAAGTTATCGGGCTTGATATCCCTGTATGATGATAGATATCAAGACAAGGTTCAGTTAATCAAAACTTAAAGTCTAATTATCTAATGCACAAATACTCATCCATTTTCCACAAACCTGTGGATGTAATTGTGTTTATGAATAGATTCAATGGCCAACACTGTCTCTGCAACATAAAATCTAGCTTCGTCTTCAGACAAGGTATCTTTTCTCATTAGTAAAGTCATCATATCTCCACCAGGTAAATATTCCATAATAAGGTAAAGATGTTCATCATCCTGAAAGGAACAATATAATTTGACAATGCAATTGCTGTCCACCTCTGCAAGTAAATTTCTTTCAGCTTTCACATGCTCAACCTATAAAACAGAAATGCATAAACCCATTGCACTGACTATAACGGGAAGATCTGGTTAGAACCATTAACCAGTCAACAAAATGCATACCTGGCCTCTACGAAGCATTTCTGATTTCTTGAGCTTTTTCATAGCATACACATTGCCAGTTGTCTTTTCTCTGCAGACTCTGACCTGATCAGTAAAGAAATTTCTGTCATAAATTTTTCGATAAAAAGCACCTAGTAACTAACAAATTTTTGCGGGAAAAGAAAGTATCATCACACTTTCCATATACAGCCTACTTTTAGTCATTGCATATATTTTCCCATCAATACTGGATGTGGCTGAAGGATGTCAACTATAAAAGAAAGCTCTACATCTCTTGCGTAGACACATCTCTGAACCTCTTAGAATTCAGCAAATGAAAGTAAATTAAGAAGGGAAGTTTACACTTAATCTTGTCAAGAAGTATACAAAAATATCGTTCTGGATATAGTACCTATCTAATAGCAAAAATTCAATACCACACCAAATTAACACATACTTCAGAGCTCTCAAAAGTAGATAATCCATTCAACGGTCATATCCTATAGCTTGAAGTTAAATTACATAAATAGACCAGAAGATTTGGTGTCCAAATAGTCAGGCACATAGAGTGATAGGTTTTAACCTCATGAAAAAAAAAAAAGAAACAAAAACAGAAAACAGATTATTCCTTGAAAATACTGATATACAAAAGCTCACTAAGATTAGGAAAGAACAGCTGTAGGATACAATATAATCCAACAAACCAGAAAGAAATCATACCTCTCCAAATGCACCTTTGCCGATCATTGTCAATAACTCGAAATCATCAACACCCATTTTATGCCTTTGAAGGCGCATGTATTCAGTCTCCTTCTGCTCCAAGAATTTCAAGAGGTTGCTCTGATCTTCTTCAGAAACATCAGCATCCGCTAATTTCTTTTCCAGTATGTTTCGCCTATTAAAGAAATAACAGAATGAGACACGTTAGATACTCATATACACCGCATACCTGACTCAACCATTCAATATGCGAAAACAATTTCAGCACTTGGAAACATGAATCAAGAACAACCACTATAAGCAATCCCATTTTCAAGTAAAGATCAGAAATGGGCAACACCCCATCTTGTACTGTAATATAGATTATGGGCATTACCGCTCTTTCCTCTCTTGAAGGTTCTTCATTTGCTCCTTGTAGTGATTCTCTATATACTGCTTAGCGGCGGCAGCTTTCTGCTTGGTGGTACTGGACAGAGCTTCATCATCCATATCATGTTTGGAGGAGTCTTCTTTGTCTTCTTCAAAAGGGTCCTTCCTCCTACTACTGGACGTCCTCGACTTGTCTCTCGGTTGAAACTTCTGAAGCCAACTCCTAGCGGAATCCATTTCCACATACAAAACTTTTCACGACCAACTAAAAACTACAATTTTCCTTCTCCTCCTCCATACCACAATCCTGCAAAATGGAATAACAGAAATGGACAAATCATAAAAACAAAATCCAAGATTCTTATACCTTGTAAGTGATATATAAAATTAAAGGAATCAAGACCTCAGCGCCCGATTCACAAAATTAGACCAACACAATCGACAAGACAAAGCAATGGAATGAAGAAACTGAAAAAAGACAGACAGAGAATTAAATGGGATTACCGCGAGATTTTGCGTCGACAATAGGTAGAGCGAGAGAAAGAGAATCCTAATACTAATGAGAGAGAGAAAGAGCCAACCGATAACATGTGAAGAAGAGAACCTCTTGAACAACAGAAAAACGCGGTATTCATCTCTGCATGTTTCTCTCTCTTCCGGCCTAATTATTATGATTATAAAATGTGGAAATTGAGATCGCATTACTTTGTTTTGGTTATTATGATAAGTAAACATTTTACATAATATCTTATCCACAAATAGGTATTGTTTTCTTGGGATTGGGGCATTCCATGATGAGATGCAATCAAAATTCAATATATTTGGATACGACACCAGAGCTAACTGGATCCACAATCCCAATTTTTTTACATCGTGAATGAACATGTTCAGCTTATCTATAGAACAGATATGAATTTCTGACGTAAATCTTGGTGGTTATTTATTCGTTTATTTCTTTTTTGAACTCTCACCTTTCAACTGAAATACAACTACCTGTACCTAACTCAAAACTGAACTTTATCGTATCACCACCATGCTTGTGCTTTCTATTTTGTAGTAATGGAAAAATAGTTCCTTTCTAGTTCTCTAGGCTCTTAATATAAATTGAAAAGTGTAGGGGGAAAATGTTTTAAATTAGGCAAAAAAATGAGTGCCTCTTGAGCTGGTGTTATTACACGAGTGTGGGGAGCACAAGCACTCCAAAATGTCAATTTCCTTTTAGGTAATGATAATGACCAGAAGAAAAGTACAGATCTTCCTACTCCGTCAATATTAACAATTTATTTTCTTAATGCCTTCCCCATCTCAGCTCTGGATAAGATTCCAAAGCAAAACCAACACCAGTTTAGACCAAGTTGCTCACAGTTATAACCATCTGCCTAATAGAAAACAGATCTACTGATTTTGCTTTTCTGAAAATTCTGAGTAATTGATTATCATGGCACTTAAAAGTTCATACACAAAAAATTAGCATAACTTTAACTTCTTATTAGTTTTTCCTTTCCCTCGTTATCGATTATTAAATTTCTTTCCTTTGTTCTCACTTTTTCTAAATATTACGGAATAAAAGATGGGAAAGGATGCGTCTATATAAAATACAATATAACTAAACGTGACTACTAATCACACTCCACAATACTTAATGTCTAAAATTTTAATTAAGATTTAAATTCAAGTCAATCTTTGTGATTGTTATTTTGTTTACCACCCTATATTAAAAAAATAAAAAAAAGAACCAATCATCTCCGCCTATTTCAATATTTTTTTAAAGTGTGTACGAATCCATCAAAAGTTCACTTAAGAGCATGGTGTTGGCTAAGGATTGATTTAACCATACCATTAGCTACATCTTACTGGTTCTATCTTGGTTTTCTTTCATGTATATTACTAATTTTATTTTATTTTATTTGATCTAAACATGTTATAAGAAGAAGCTATTAGTTTATGGCCTTGCAACTAATCGGATAGTTGCGATTTGATGTATGACATTATTGTTTAATTAATAAAAGACATTTTTTGTTTTTATGTATTAAGTTGATTACATTTGATATTTTAATATCAAAGGTAAAATCTCTAGGATAATTACTATATTATTAAAATTATGATGAGTTCATAATTATGATATTCATTTTATATTTATATATTATTATTAAATATTCGCAGTTGTAGTTTTATCAAGATGAGATATTGATGAAATGATAAAACTGGCACACATTGTGTTTCTTTCTTATGAATAAAGTAATTGATCTCATAAATTAAAGTATGAAATATTTAAACTAATGTGTGAGCGCTTATTAGAGAATAAGTCATTGAACTGATCTGACTATGAGAATCCTAAATGGAATGTTACTTATGTATATGTGGATTTTCTTATAATAATAGTTGTATAATTGATCCTTACACTTGAGATTATTAAGGAATCTCTTGTGAGAATTACCATGTTTTCATGCTACTTATGAATTGTCTTAAGATTATTCAGTTAGTAGTGCTCGAATAATATAATATGAACCATATGGAAATAGTTGAGTAAGTCAATAAAGGGTTCGTCACTCTAAAGTAATTAGAGAGAATGTTCTACTGTTCTTGATTAGTAGTAATTTATAAAATTCTCTGGCCAGAGTGAATTGACATTTAAAAAGGTATTTTTAGATATCAATTAGTAATTAGCAAGAACGAATATGATTGGATACAAAAGAGTAGACACTAAATCCATACTTTGTCCAATTGCAAACATTGGATGATGAAAGAATCAAATTATACATCTTAACTATGTATGAACATGTTAAGTCAAACCACTTTGACATTTTTGATATGAGTGTAGTTATGACATGTTGCTAAATGTCCTTTTTTATATATGATTGTAAATTGTTTAATTGGAGAATTAAAAAAACTAAATGGAGTTTTAATTTATCTGATTTTAATTATAATCATTGACAATATATTAGGAACCTAGTAGTTCATACATGAAACAGTAGTTTGTCAAGGAAAAATTAATTTTAATTAAGTTGGACTTAATTATCAAGTTTGAGAAACTGTAGAGATCAATTATGAGGTATTTGATTTTATTAAAATTAAATTAATTACAATTAAAATTTGACTTTAATTATAATTGAGGTATTTAATTTTAATAGAAAATTTAAAACTCTAATGCTTTTTCTATAAATAAGGATAAGCATAAGGGAGTCAACACTCTTGCTTAATTCTTGTAAGAGTTGAGAAATTGATCTGTTGATACCGTTAAAGACTGGACACGTAAATAGTTCGAAATTGATACATTAAAAAGTTTTCAAAGGATTTTAATAGAAAAATTGAATCAAGTATGATTTTTTATTTTATAATTTATGTATTATTATTCAAGTTATTTAATCATTAAAATCTAATTAGAAACTATAAAAATTTTTTTTTGTTGTGCCCTTAATTCGATGGCGGTTAATTTCTAATAATGGTCTTAGAATCTCCTTTAATTGTTTAAATTGAATTAAGTACTTGGTTGTCATTGATTTGATCAAGTTTAAGGCTTTAGGTGTTAATTAAGGCTTTAGGTGTTAATTTAAATTGAATCAGTGTTGCAGCTGTGTTGTTCCAACCAATTCACCGATCTTTCCACATCTATTCCTTGTTTTGCGTCTAGAATATTGAAATTAAAAAAACATAATGCATGTCTCCCTTTATGATATTATCATGGTTGTTTTGTTCTGAAAGATTTGGCTCAAACGTCTCCATATGCTTGTTTTTGTTCTGAAAATTGAATAGTTTATGAGTGTAATTGTGTTTACTGCCTGTGTCTATCGGCTAGGTTTCTGAATAAAATCACCAGCTGACATGTGGACCACCAGCAGTGATCAGCAGACGATGGCTACAATGTTACGGAGAAAACATGAAGGAGATGATACGTGATGACGGAACATCGAATGAACGTTATAGCCGTTAGAGGAAGAAGCAAAGCGCTACGTTTAAATAATGAGAGTCCATAGAAGTAGCTAGACGTAAGAGTAGAGTATCACACATCTGATATAAGACGAATATGTACGGCTTAGGGGACATGTGTGTGGATGATTGTAATCTCTCTCTATCAATGAAATTCTTCTCCCTCTCTCTCTTCTGATGTGATTCTCTTTTCTTTGACAAAAATCGCAACCGTTATACATATTCCGTTACATTGTTTCTTTCACAACATTCTGGTATCAGAGAATCGACCCTGTGAATGACAACAATGTCAGAAAGCACCAGAGGCGCAGAGTTGCGGAAAATGGAAGAAAGCTTGAAGGGCATGATGGAGAGGATGTTTTCGGAAATGCAAAACAGGACAGCAAGGGTAGAAAAAGAGATGACAGACAAGCCTTACTCCTACAAAATATCCAGAGGGAAGGAAGAGAAGCGGGAGCGACTGAAACCATACCACAAGGTAGTTCGGTAGGGCAGGAACGAGACGATAACGTAACAACCAGAATGAGTAGGATTGAGTTTCCACCCTTTGATGACGAGAACGTTAAAATGTGGATATATCGATGCGAGCAATTCTTTATGTTGGATCAAACTCCAGAGAAGATGAAGGTGAGTGTAGCCATTTTGCACATGGATGAGCGGGCTCAAGAATGGTACCGCTTGTACGTGAAAAATCGTAACCGAACAGAAGTAGTAGATTGGGGGGAGTTTACTAAGGCACTGAAGCAACGATTTGACACTGAAATATTTGATGATTCGGTAGGAGAATTTAAGGAGTTTGACTACTGTGCGCAGTTTGATCACCATTCTAACAGGTTGACATTATCCGAAGAATACTTGGTAGGCTTCTTTGTTAAAGGGTTG
>JANIIA010000010.1:20905312-20919371 GCA_027478495.1 Erythroxylum alaternifolium | reverse complement strand
AGTAAGTAATTAAATAGTAAGATATCAAGATAACATGTACAACCGGAAACTACAATATTACAAAGCCGAATCTAATCAAGCATGGACAAAATATAGTAAGGAAACAAAACCTTGGCACTAGGATTCTTAATTCCTCCAAATCGAAAGGTTGGAGCATACATCAGGAGATAGATTCTGGACAAACTCCTTCTCCATAGCTAACTTGATCTTGTGGTTTATCCTCGTGGAATTTTCTTCTATAGTTCCATAATAGTTGTGAAACATCCTTGAATTCCTCTATTTCTATATAGAATATACTAATGTACCAAAAGCTATGTTAAAAAGTTTTTCATCACCATTGAATTTCAACATCAGGCTAGAGACACTCTCCAATAAGTTTGTCCATTCAGTGACCGAGATTCTTACATTGAATAAGTAGCTGAAACCAAAGTTTGGTGGAGTAATTGCACTCGAAGAACAGGTGATTTAGGTATTCGTGAGAGCAGGAACCCAAGACACCCTCTATATTATTCACAGGAGGTTTCGATCTTTCTTTTGTTCCTAGCATCTCCTATGCAGCCATCCACGATTTAATTGATGCATGAAATAATTGAATTAGAATACATGTTTCTATAAGTGATTTATACGTAACTATGAGATAGTAACAGAGATTCAAGTTTATTAGTTGATGATAAAATTTTATCATTAACATATCCTAATAACTCTACATCATAATCATACTAAAAGTCGGCTAAGAAGACAACTTAAAATAGGATCATAGATATAATTAAGAGCTTATATGTCTATTTGACTCAGCTGTAAAATAAAATACTGACTAATTATAAATCACATAAAAATTACGACATTTCTCCTACTTGAACAAAATTAATTAGGAAATAATAATTTCTTTAAGAACATTTGAAATCAAATTACTTCGGCCAAATAATAAATTTTACAAGTTTGGGCATAATTTTAAATATTGTTGCAACTTTCCACCACGAATACAACCTAGCTAGTCCGCCAATAGTAGTGGGAATTTTCTCATTCCCTAACCATGGTTGGATACTAAATTTACTCTACTTGAAGTGATACAAGCAACTGCCAACATGTTATAATTATAGTATGGATGGGTTTTGAAATTGTGAATATAATGTTTCCATTCTCCAAATGGTTAAAAGACAAATATCAGATTGAGCATTCATCACAACTTGTTAAATAACACTTGCATTATGTCTCACATCAAAAGTTACAGCTGCATCTAAGTCATCTTGTTAAATAGATTTTATATTCAATAATTTACAATTTTAAATTTGAAAATTTTTTAGTTGATAAAATTTAAGAGCAATTTTATGTGTGTTACGGTTTTTTTGTAATTAGGATCAAGGAATGAGAAAAAGGAGGATTTAGTTTGATATGATAGGTTTTTAGAGCAAAATGAAGGATCAAGGAATAAGAAAATCATAAAATATAAGTTACATTGCCTTTGAGCTGGTAGCTTTTTTCAAGCGACAATTGATACAAGTTTAAGCACCTTTGTGTTATTATGAGCATCTTTACACAACCTAAATCGTACTAGGATTTTTCAATGCACTAATCTTAGGAAGAAGTAGTTTGGCACTCAATTCCTAGAATTAACAGAAGTATAAGTGCCTTTGCTTTAGAATGAATACCTTTTGCACAATAATTGAAAGTCATCAACGTACTAGACTTTAAGTAGCACCCCACCCTTATGCCATTAGACTAGTGTTGAAAAATAAATATAAAAAAATATCGAGTTATATTAACATAATTTTAAAAGGAAAATAAAAATAGAATATGCTAAGAACTTTGAAAAGGGAGCTAATTTTTTCTAAAAATTTTAGAAGAAAAAATGAATGGAAGAGAGTAAGAACAAAGGAACAAAATTTAATATCAAATTTCGTTCAATCTTTTTTTTTCCTCTTAAGTCATGACTCAAACTATGTATAAGTTTTTCTTTTTGAAAAGTAACAAATAATTGATTTGGGTGGGATAAAATTTACAAGCAATTTCAAATTACAACTGATCTTAAAGTAAAGTTAACAAAAAGCTTAACAAACTTAATAGAAGGGCTAAAAGCTAGCTAACTATTATCATAGCTACTATGAAAACAATAACAGTCCTCATCTAAAAGAATTTTTATTTACGAATAATTATTGGAGGAACTACTTACAATAATGACGGACTTACTGATACTAAGAATATTAGTTTATCATAAATGCTTAATAGACCATATTTTTGTCTTATATTTAGTACATTTTGCTTGATTATTTGAAAATTTTTATTATTTTTGGCACTTAATTCATTCCTATTGTATTTTTAAGTTGCAATTCACTTATTTTAAGTAAAAGGAACATATGGGGCCAAGTTTGGAGCAACTTATAACTATTTTGACCAAGTTATGAAGAAGTTAAAAGTGCATATGTTCTCTGAACACACTCGTGTCATGTGGACATGTTTATGTCCATACCAACATTCACATGTTGACATCTTTCGTGTAAAATAAGATGGCTACATAGTTTTAGAGAGTTACATGGTCTTTAGACAGGCACGTGTGCACATTTTAAACCCATATTCGTTTCATATTCAAGAGTTTTGTGGTTTATAATCAATATGGCAACCATACATGCTCATATTAATGACCATGCACTATATAAAACCATAATCTTCAAGTTATAAAAGGATAAATTCAGTGAAAAAGTAATGGGAGGCTCAGGAAACATAAAGTCACGGCTTAGGATGATAAAGAAAAGTAAGGAAAAATACTCACAAGTGGTGTAGTGATATGTATTCGAAGGCTTAATCTATACACATAACATGTTGTGTTATTTGTCGAGATAATCACTCTAAACATAAATGTCAGGCATCAAACTATATATGAGGCATCCAATTTATATGGAGAATTGGCCTTAAGATAAACCATACAAGAATACTTATAGTCCAAAATGGAGCAGTTATTACAACTTTGCATTGAACGATCACGCTTCATCTAGATTTTCACAATAATAACAACAATAGGAGGATAATTAGTATTATAAAGGTGCCCTTATGAAATTCATTGCTTCAATGGAGACTATAAAACTAAAGTTTTGTGTGTTTTATCTGCATACATTAAACAAGATTTGAGGGAACATGTGAATATGATAACTTTATAAAGTAAAGTGAAGCCAATGGTTATAGAAAAGGAGGAAGTTGTTGTTCAAAAAGAGAAGGGAGATAAAAAAGAGGAATATGAAGAGGAGTATTGGTTGATACTATTCTAATATCAATATTTAAATTAACCACAAGAGTGCGACGTAGCTATGGTTAGCACAGGTAAGTATAAGTTCATCCTACAAAGATAGTAATTACAAGTAGTTACCTTTCTCCTATTATCTAACCTATAAATTGGATGTTTGGTTTTTAGTTAAAGATAAAACTTAAATAAGTAAAATAAAACTGGAAAAGTAATAAATGCAGAAGAAAAAGGAAATTACATGGAAAACTTAATATCAAATATTAGTGTTTAGCTAATGAATGTCCCTAAAAATCATCTAATAATTAACCTTTTATCATGCAATTATTTTATTAAATATTGGACCATGAAAATTCCTATCTTATGTTAATAACTTTCTTGAGAATAATAACAACTAATCCATGGGGTGATGAACCAAAATTTTTCAAGTTGATGCTCCTAAGATTGCTTTATTGATTTGTGAATTCCGTATTAAGTATAACCTTAATCCAAAAGATTTATATCGACATATCTCTAGGTTTGCATTCAACCCCTTTCAATGATGGTAGATTTATTCATACAAATGATTTTTCAATCTTAATGATATGATAAAAAATCTTGCAAAAATATTCCAAATCTAATAGAACATGCATAAAACACATAATTGAATCACAATAGATCAATCAAAATAATTGTGCTGAATAAAAGATTAAGACATATTGTATCACAAACTAGGGTTCATCACACCTAAACACTAAAAAGAGTTTAGTTACTCATAATAGAAAACAAAATAAAAAATAAACATGTAGAAAAACTAACAGAAAATAAAGAGTTCATAATTATAAATCTTTCATATATTTTATTGACACTTTTTGCAAGTTTGGATTTGATGTAGCCTTCTATCGAATCTTTTTTATTTTAAATTTGAGTTTTTCTTGTATCTAGATCTATATTTGTTATTAAAATGCATATTAGTGGATTTACTTAGTTCTATTAACTTGATACATTATGTTCTTATTAACTTATAGCATGTGTTCTATTTATAATCTAGTGAACCCTTACATGGGAAAATTTGTGGAAGCACTCCAACTTGAAGGAGGAGTTACTAAGAAGTCTAGCTAAAAGACTTATAAAGAAGCACTAATTAGGAGGCAACCCAACAATTAGGTGTTATTTTTTTAATTAAGTAGTTTGTAGGATTTTCATTAGTAATTTAGTTATTTTCATAATTCTAATTTTATGGTTGTAATTTTTTTTCTTAAGATTCGATGAAGTTCTATGGGCTATGAAGGCAACATCACCCTAATGCTTGAGCATAAAAAATATATCATCAGCACTGAATGGCTATTAATGACATTAGACAAGCATAAAAAATCTTTTATTATCAAGAGAGTACTAGTTATACTCACCTCCTACCATTATTTTTCATATTTTCTTTTATTCTTACATGTTTTATACATTAAGAACAATGTATAACTTAATTGTAGGAAAGGCATTTAGCAGTCAAGCTTGTTAGCATTTGCTATAATTATCATAATAATGAATAATTTAGGAAATTTTTAAAAAGAGATTGTTAATCAAGATGATTCATTATAAGTTTGGTTATGATTGTGATTTAATTTGTTTAAGCAAATGTTTCTGAGTTTTAATGATTAAGTTGATTTAGCTTATTAATTTTGATATGGACACTTGATTTGCATTATGATATTTGATATATAGTTTGTCATATATTGAATTAAATATAAATTATTTTTGAGCACTTTTGTTACCCTACATGTAAAAAATGGAAAGAAAAATAATAGTATACAAATATAAGAGCATAAATAATTTCACTATGGTAGCTTTGTACCAATAAAAGGATCAAAGTTAAAGAGTGGTGCTAGTATGTATTTAATATAGTAACCTAGTGGAGTAACTAGGCGTGTTCATGACAAGGTATTTACTCTCGCATCAAAAGGCCAATTGATTTTTCAAACAAGCTTTTAAATGCTCCTATGTCGTTTAGTTCTAGTGTTTTATTTTTAATAAGGGATATGAAAAAAGTGTCTAAAGGTTTTACCAATTTTTGTATGTATGTTCACTTTATGCATTAAGTGGAATAACATGAATTGAGTTGAAATTTTAATAATTATGGAGTGAATTGGATTGATTTTTAATTTGATGCAAGAATTAAATGCTTAACAATTCAATAAATTTACAATTGAATAGATAATGGAAAATTTTAATAGATATCTTCTATTTTTTTAATGCCTTCCTATAATTATCCCTTACTAAGTTAAGAGTAATGAAATTGATTTACTTTAGAACAAGCAAATGCTTAAGTGTAGAGGAGTTTGATAAATGTTTAATGGACCATATTTCTAGACATTATCTTTGAATAGATGGCATTGAGACTTCAGATGTCCAAGTTTTCTGTATTAAAACAAAAAATATTATTTAATTTGTGTTTTAAATCTACCTTACTACCCTTGAAGTCCTTTCTTTTAAATAATTTTTCTATTAAAAAAGTTTTTGAATCTTTTACATATTAGGAAAATATCTTCCTTGTTGCTTTTACTAGTTGTTGTCTCTTCTTCTTCACTTGATTCCTCTTTCTCCCTTATTAGAGCCGTTTTCTCTTCTTATTGAATCTTATTATGTCTCATTTCATAGGTGAGTAGTGATACAATAAGTTCCTCCAATGGTAGCATATTTAAGTCTTTTACTTATTTGATTGCTATCACCTTGGCTTCCTAATACTTTGTAAGAGACTTAAACAATTTCCTCATCATTTCAGCATTAGTATATATCTTTTCTAAGACTTTAAGAGAAAAGATAATATAAAATGAATCTATTGTACATACTAGATATGTTTTCATCATATTTAATTTGAAACATTGCATTTTGATATGTTATCATGCTTATTTTGTTATCCTTTACTTGATTTGTTACCCCATATGTAACTTTTAAAGTATGCCAAATTTGATAAGCACTTTACTATAAAGACTTTATTGAATATATTTCTTTTTAATGTACTATCAGTCTAGGAAGGTCTGACAGTACACAACCTTACTCCTATCTAGTAGAGAGGTTGTTTTTGATAGACCCATATGGAATGTGTCATACAAATACTAAAAATTTATAAATGGATGTGTGTAAATATACAAAAAAACAAAATACATAAATCAATCAATCAAATATAAATATAAATAAAAAAGGTAACAAAAATAACTAAATACATAAATATAAAAATACATAAATATAAATAAACAATAAAGATATTGAATAATCATAATAACAAAAAAAGTACGGCAATACAAAATAGTGTACATAGAAGACATGTCAAAGCTTAACAATACATCGTAAGATGAAAATACATACTAGAAAAGACCCATACAAGAGTAACTCTAACTAAACCAAAAGATAAAATAAATATACCGACCAAAAAAGACCCATACAGGAGTAACTCCTACCAGACTTTCAACCGTTTCATCCATTAGGAATAATTTATTCTAGTTTTCTCATACAGATAATCATTTTCATCAAAGAAAGAAGATCTAATAATATTTTGGTCATTTTGGCTAAATGAAGATGTAGATACACCTAGAAATGTTATAAAGATAATTTCTAAACTATTTAAAAAAATTATAATAAAAGAAACTTGCTTTGATACCACTTGTTAGTCCCTAATGAAACTTAAGAGGAGAGTGAATTAGTTAAGTTAATTTTAAGAAAATTTTTAGAACTTAAGACACAAGCTTAAAAGATTTCCAATTGAATGATGAAATGTTGTGGTAATTTAGAAAATCTCATTCACTTAGTAAAGTGAGGAATGAAAAGTACAGGGAAGAGAGGTTGAGGAGGAGGAAAAAGAAGAGGGGACGAAGATGGTTGGGGAAGAACTAGCAAAGGAACCAAATAAGGAAATTACTGAAGAGGTATTGGGCTACCTTAAGTACGAAGGGTTCCCATTTCCTATAAGACAAATTGCTTATGTTAAATCGACAATTCTGGCAGTTTTGTTATCCCATATTTTATTAATAGTTTGTAATTAAAAAGGGAATTACTGCAGTTAATTGGTTTTAGTAACTTATTACATTATGTCACTAATTATAGGCCAAGGATGAGGGTAACATGCAGGGCACGTTAAACTATCAACATTAAATGTTGTAATTATAGGCCAAGAATGAGGGTAACATGCAGGGCACGTTAAACTATCAACATTAAATGTTGTATAGGAGTAAACCCATGAATTAGGAAAGATATTATTTTACATTATTTTATTATCATATTTCTTATTTATTTTCATTTTTATTTTTTTGATTGCGAAACAAACTAATAGTTTTACGCTCAAAACTGCAAGTATATGGGTCGCAACTTGTAGTAAAAAGTATATATCGATCCTACAAGAATTATGCTTAGGCGCAATTTAATTTAGATTGCTCTTTTTTTTTAGAACCAATTTTAATGAATATAAATTGAAAAATTAAACTAAATCAAACAACTAACGATGAACAATTTAGAACGCAGAAGTGTAGAAACTAGGAATTTAAGATTTTAACAAATAGAGATCAATTTTTTCCTATCTTATCTCTCTCCTATTTTACTAATTGAATTGTACCTCACCTAAGATGTCCTAATATATTAACTACCCTCTCTCAAGGTGTAATTAATTGTCTCTATCCAAATTAAATGGAGATTATTAAGCAATCTCTCAATCTAAAAAATCAATCCACCAATTCAACTAGTTAAGAAGTTATCCTATAAGTAATCAACTAATTAGCTAAGATCTCTCTCTAACTAATCAATTAACTTGATGAATGTAGGTCTATATGGTGCCAATTCTCATTTTACAACCCTACACAAATTACCCAACTCTATTTCTCAATTTATTGTAAGTATAAGTTCAATATACATTAAAAGTTTCATTTATTCAAATCAACAAAATAGGAGTTCAACAATTAGTTCAAAATTAATCTCTACAAATAAATCAGCCACTCATGATGTCATTAATATCCCCAACAATCAAGTAATCCATGATATAAATGCTAGAAGAGAAAAACAAAATAAAACTGGATAAAGCAAACTTCTCATCTTCTTTGCCCGAATATGGAAAATCTGGCGTTAGTGTGCTCTTTTCCCAATTTAAAATGAAGAACCTTAATTCTTTACTTCTCCCAAAACTCTAAACTTATGTTTTTACTCAAAGAGGCAAGTCTCCACTTATGCTCTCTTCAGCCCTAAGGGTTTATGTCCTTATATAGTCACGAAAAACTAAAAAAGAAATGAACCTCGCATGTATCTTCGGGCTAGGTATCTCGTGATCATGAGAATTAGCATTATTCCCACGATCATGGGTTCTTGTATTATAATTCCTCCAGTTCTTTTCTCCCCTCTTGGTCTCTAACTCAATCACAAAGGTGTCCACCCTTCATTTCTACATCAAAATGATCAATTGTTACCCTAAATCAACATCAAACATAAAAGAACAACAATGAAGACCAAACTAAACAAAAAGTATACAATATAAGTCCTAAAACACAACAATGATAACCTATTATGCAAGAAGCACATACTAAATACTTAAAAAAAACACACACTGATGCTTAACTATCAACTTTCCCATATTTAAATCTTTACTTGTCCTTAAGCAAAATCAAACATAACCAATCAATTCCATCACTTCATTTTCATAAAGATCAAAACATGCAATCTCTCAAAATTTGGCCAACTCAAATTTCAAGCTACTACATATATCATGACTACTTTCTATTAATATACATAAGCAAACTCAACTTATGAAACCATCACTCAAAGATAAGTATAACTGCAAAATGAATCTTCCTCACGGTTTCACTCATTTCTCTCAAGTGTTTGATGGTTAGTGTTTTGCTTAAGCTCCCTATAAGAAAATACACTACCATAAGCTTGTTAATACACCAATTCTCCTCTACAATAATTACATGTATAAATAGATCAAAATGACTTGCTTCAGGTTGTAATGTGGTAAGGGTTAAGGTGGGTAAAAAGGGTAAAGGGTTTAACATAAGCAGTCATAAAGTAATAAGTGAACAAAGGGATAACAAAACATATTTCTGAGATAAGAAAATGTAAATATACTATTACTCTGCACTTATTGATGCTACTAAAATGTTCTTCCTTTTTCTTTTCCTTTCTTTTTCTTTTTTATTTTTTTTCACATTTTTATTTAATAACATGGAAGAAACAATGAACAAAATAGAAACTAAATACAATGTGATCTAAGAAAAAAAGTATCATACAAACAAAGAAATAAAATGACTATATATGGAGTCATATAGGCACAATCCTCACATTGGCTCAAATGAAAATTCATCATACATCTCTACACTACCTCTATGTTCAAGTGTCAAATTGTGAGTAAGCTTATGCAACCAACTACTTTTCATCACTTAACATGGTTCACTCTCTACTCAAGTAGCCTAATCCAAGTTTAATCATGCATTCAATCTTATTCCAACTAGCATAATAGAATCTCATGGCAAAACAAATCAAATTGATTCAAGTGTGGTTCCATTACTTAACACAAAACAACATAAAACAAATTAATATGCCTAAAACATGCATCCTAATTAACAAAATGCAAATAGTGACTAAAACAAACTAAAACAATGCAATTGACAAAGAAAATGTCACCTCCCCACACTTAGACAACATATTGTCCTCAATGTGACAAGTCAACCACAAAATAAGGTAAAATAACATCAAACCAAACAAACAGACAAAACAATTAACAAGGTAAATAAAACAAAGTAAAATGTAAAGGTTAAAAAAACTCATGGAGATTGTGGCAGTGAAGGTGTAGGAGAGAAAGAGAGAGAAGAGAGAAAAACTTACCAAATCCTTGGATTCTTAAGTGATTAATGTGAAATAAGTGTAAAAGAGTGAAAATTTGATGGAAGAAGTGAAGAAAATACCAAGATTTTGTTGAATGATGAAGGATTTGTGATGTTTGGGTAAGTGAGTATCATTTTTTACAGAGAGAATGTGAAGAAGTGAAGAAAGAAGAAATAAGGGGGAGTTTCAAATTTTTTTCAGATGGGGGATGCCACGGTCATGGGAATCCCCATCAGTCCCATAATCGTGGGTTAAAGCTCTAGAAACTTTTTGGAGAGCCTTCCCACAGTCGTGGGAAATAGGTTAAGGCTCCAGAAGGATTTTGTAGAGCCTTCCCACGGTTGTGGGAAACAAACATATTCCCACAGTCTTAGGAAACAAACACATTCCCACGATTGTGGATTGCTCTAACTTTTCCAACTTCTTAGCCCTCTTCCAAGCTTAGCATGCATTCTCAACATTCAAACAACCTGTAAACACATCAAAATCACCTAACCAATAAGAAATCTGAAGAGAAAACAAGTTAAAACTAAAAAAAATCCAAATAAACACCAAGCAAACTCAAACCAAACATAATAACAACCAAATAAATCAAACAAACAGGCAAACAAAGAAAAGAAAAAGAAAGATAAACATGCTAAGTTAAGGTCATTAGCTTGACCATTACACATGCATTCATGAAAAAGTGGAAGAAAGGAAAGAGATGACTTCCTTTTCATGTGAATATATCCCTCCATAGTATAACTTACATCTGTGCCCATTGACCTTGAATGCTTCACCCTTATCATTTTCCAACTCCAAAGCTCCATGGGGAAACACTTAGAGGATCTTGAAGGGTCCACTCCATCTTGACTTGAGCTTTCTAGGAAATAAATGAAGTAGTGAATTGAATAAAAACACCAAGTCTCCACTCTTAAACTCCTTCTTTTTGATGTGAGCATCATGCCACTTTTTTCTCTTTCTTTGTACAACTTAGCATTTTTATAAGCTTCAAATCTCAACTCTTTCAATTCATCAAGTTGTAACAATCTCTTGTCAGCTGCTAGCTTCCATTCCATGTTCAACTTCCTAACAGCCCAATAGGCCTGATGCTCTAACTCCAATGGTAAATGGAAAGCCTTTCCATACACAAGTCGATATGGAGTGGTACCTATATGTGTTTTGAAAGTTGTCCTATAAGCCCATAAGGTGTCATTTAGCTTCAAAGCCTAATCTTTTCCTGAAGTATTCATTACATTCTCTAAAATATTTTTCAACTCTCTATTCACCACCTCTACTTGGCTACTGGTTTAAGGGTGGTAAGAGGTAGCCACTCTATGATGAACATTGAATCTTCTCATAAGAGCCTAAAATGGTTTGTTGCAAAAATGGCTCCCTCCATCATTTATGATCACTCTAGGTACCCTAAATCTAATGAAAATCTTCTTGATGAACTTTTGAACTACCTTGCCATCATTATTTAGCGTAGCTATAGCCTCAAACCACCTGGAAACATAATCAACCCCAACCAATATGTAAGTATTACCTAAGGAGGATGGGAATGGTCCTATGAAATCCAAGCCCCACATATCGAATATCTCCACCTCTATGATGTTTGAAAGCAGTATCTCATCCCTCTTTGATATGTTCCCACTCTTTGACATCTATCACACTTCAGCACAAAATCTCAAGCATCCTTGAACAAGGTTGGCCAATAGAATCCACACTCCAAGGTCCAAGCAGTAGTCTTGTTAGCTCCATAATGCTCTGTATAAAGTAAGCTATAACATTGCATCAAAATTTCAAGCATTTCATCTTCAGGGACACACTTACAAAACATATCTTATAAAGTACAGTTTCATTTCAAATATCATGAGAATTCATATGAAATATTAGAAGGAAGACTACCACCTGAGAGGTAGTTTGCAATATCTACAAACCATGGACGAAAAGGATTATCTACCACCATTAAAGCCTTAATAGAAAGCTCTTCTCGATTTTCACTTCTTCTTCATGGTGCCCCCTTCAAGTCATGATAGGTGATCCGCTACAACATTTTCTGCTCCCTTCTTGTCTTTAATCTCAATGTTGAATTCTTAGAGCAAGAGCACCCACCGGATGAGCCTAGCCTTGGCATCCTTCTTAGCAAAGAGATAATGTAACGTCGCATGGTCTGTAAAAATAATAACTTATGAGCCCAAAAGATAATAATGAAAATTTTCACATACAAATACCATCACAAGTAATTCTTTATCAATAGTGGTTTAGTTCAGTTGTGTTCCTGTCAAGGTCTTGCTTATATAATAGATAGCATGTAACCTCTTCTCCTTCTGCTGGCCAAGTACACAGCCAATAGTATGGTCACTTACATCACGCATAATCTCAAAGGAAAGAGACCAATCTAGCGATGTCAAATTGGGTGCTGTTGTAAGTGCCTTCTCCATCCTATTAAAAGAATCCAAACAATTATCATCAAATACAAAAGGCATATCTTTAACTAATAAATAAGTCAAAGGTCTAGCAATAAGAGAAAAATCCTTAATCTGTAGAACCGTACATAACTAAGGAAGGCTCGGATACCCTTTATGTTAATCAAAGGTGGTAGCTTTTCAATTACTTCAGTTTTAGCTTGATCCACTTCAATCCCCTTGCATAAGATCTTATGGCCTAATACAATTCCCTTTTTGACAATGAAATGACACTTCTTTCAGTTTAAGACTAAATGAGATTCCTCATATTTTTGAAGCATTCTCCCTAAATTAAGCAAGAAATGATTAAAAGAATCTCCAAAGATAAAGAAGTCATTTATAAATACCTCCATGAAGTTCTTATTCATGTCAGCAAATATAGCTATCATGCACTTTTGGAATGTGGCAAGTGCATTGTACAAAAGGTAGAGGAAAATGGTCTTTCTTAGTGGCCAAATTGAGCTTTTGGTAATCAATACACAGTTTCCATCATGTGATGGTCCTAATAGAAATCTCTTCACCATGTTCATTCTCTATCACTGTCATGCCACCCTGCTTAGGCACACACTGTATCAGACTCACCCACTCACTATCTGAAATGGGGTAAATAATCCTCGCATCCAAAATTTTCACTACCTCCTTCTTCTTAACCTCTTACATATTTGTATTTAACCATCTCTGTCTTTCCCTTACAGTTTTGCATCCTTCTTCTAGGTTTATCCTATGCATCGCTACATTTGGGCTAATCCCCCTAATATTATAAATTTGCCACCATATAGCTCTCATCCTCTTCTTAATGGTCTCCACCACTTTCTCTTCTTGCTCACATTTTAATTAGTTAGAGATAATGATGGGTAAGCTATGGTTCTTACCTAAAAATGTGTATCTCAAGTAGGAAGGCAAGGGTTTAAACTCTAAAGTGGGAGGCTTAATAATGGAAGGTGGTGTGGGTGTATCTGTTCACTCTAGCTTCTCTAGATAAACTTCCTCATATAATTCCTTTTCTTTCACACTCTCATCCCTATACACTTCATTAACTTCATCAACTTCCTCTTCAACCTCCTTCACACACTTATCCACAACGTCAATTTTCATACATACATTACCATCCATCGGTTTCTTCAAATATTTTGACATATTAAATTTAACCTACTCATCTCCAATTCTCAACACAAGTTTTCCTTTATGCATATCAACTAATTCCCTACCAGTATTCATAAAGTGCTGGAACCCCTCCCTGGCGAGTCACGGGCTCGACGTTCTACTGACATCTAGACGCGTGTCCCACGAGGGCGGAATTCCCAACCAAGTCAAACTTAAAACAAAACAAACTCATTTAATTTACCTCCGAACAAAATCAGAGATAGGGCATAAGAAATTTCAATAAGTGTTGACCCCGGGAAAAATGCGTGGTGGGATCGTAAAATAAGCATAGACAATAAAATAAATCAATCAAGAACAAAAACTTTAGAAAAATATTTAATACTCAATTTAATAGATAACAATGATTTAATTAAAATGGCTAATAATGACTTTCATATGATTT
>JANIIA010000010.1:20888093-20900097 GCA_027478495.1 Erythroxylum alaternifolium | reverse complement strand
ATTCCTCTCTACTCTAGCAGAGGGAGAGGATCAGTTGTCTAAAAGATGGGGATAAGTGCTCCAAATGTTTCTTCAACACTATTATTGCCAAGAGAAACCAAAACTGTATACATACTATCACCAATGAGGTTAGAATCCAGCTCCATATTCTTAAGGACATCCAAAATAAGGTAGTTCGTTATTTCTCTGCATTGCTTAGTGCTTCTAGCTCTGTCCAAGTCTCTTGTGATGGACCATTTGAAATTATTTCCAAAAGGATCACTCTTGAGGAGGCTACTACACTAACCAGATCAGTGGAGGATAAGGTGATTGATGATGTTGTCTTTGTTATGGATGACAAGAAGGCCCCTAGATCAGTTGGTCTGAATGCCAAAAGCTATTAAAAGGCTATTCTTGATATCACTCCATACTAAACTACACTTTTAAAGTCAACTTCTACAAAGCTTTTGATAATGTTAGTTGGAAATTTATCTGGAAAATGCTAAAAGCCCACAGGTTTCCTAAGACCTTCATCATCTAGCTAGAGGAGTGTAACTCAATAGCTAGCTTCTCTGTACTCATTAATGGGAGTCCCTTGGTTTATTTCAAAGTTGTTAAAGGGCTAAGGAAAAGGAACCTTCCTCCATACCTGTTTATCCTATGCATAGAAACATTGAGTTTTATCATAACTCAGGACGTGGAAGCAAATCCCAAGTTTAGATATCACTTTCGCTCTAAGAAGGTTAATTTAACTCATCTTTCTTTTGCTGATGAACTTCTCCTATTTTATGGAGAAAACTTGGACTCCATTAAAACCTATATAAGATTATTGGATTGTTTCATGAAGATCTCTGGGTTACACATCAACTTTCACAAAAGCCACTTCATCTTATCCCCAGGAGCATTACACTTGGAATCAACTATAGCTTTGGCCACAGGTATGAGAATGCAACCCCCCACTACTATATTTGGGACGACCCATATCAACCAAAAGGCTGTGATATTTTGAGTGTCTCCCCCTTATCAAAAAAATCTAGCAAAGGTTACACTCCTGGGTTACTAAATATGTTTCATATGTTGGGAAACTTCAACTTCTCAAAATAGTACTCAACATATACTGGAGCTCCCATGTCTTACTTTCTATGAATGTTATCAAAATGGTTGAGCGATTATTTAGGAACTTCCTATGAAACCACCTATATGGAACTAGAGGGATTGCTAAGATTAAATAGGTTAACCTATGTGTTCCAAAGACAGAAGGTAGGTTAAATATCACTTTATTAAAACTCACAAACCAAGCTCTTATCCTCAAGTATTTATGGTGGATTCTTAAGGATAAGCAATCGGTACAAATCTAATGGTTCCATTCCTACCTCCTCAAAGACAGGTGTATTTGGGAAATCAATGTGAATCCTTCTCATTCCTATTTTCTAAACCAGCTAATTCTTTTAAAGAATTTAGTACAGGATGATGTATTTTGCGTAAATGGGAATGGGGGAAAACCTCTTTTTGGTTCTACAATTAGTCTGGCCATGGCTCCTTATTTCAACTTCAAAGTACTGATCCTAACTTCCTACCTTTTCCCTCCTTCACCAAACTTAGTTCCTTCATCAGGGTGGACTCTTGGCTTTTTCTTGATTATCTCAAATACCTACGGCACCATTATTCCCCTTCAAAAAACTCTGATCTTTATTTCTAAAAGAATCAGCCTTTAAATCAGTCGAAGAGCAAATGCATTATTGAACTGTTTCGGGTGAAGACGCTTGGGGTCTCTTGGAACAACATCATCTAGCATAGAAACCTCTCTCCCAAGGTATCCTTCTTTCTCTGGCTGTCCATGAAAAATAAATTTAGCACTATGGATCAGTTATCCTACATTGATCTTAATAGATCTTACCCATTATGTTTAAATCTTGATGAATCAAGGGACCATCTCTTCTTCTTATGCTCAACTACTACCTTGATTTGGGAACAGGCAAGTCCTTTAGCGGCTGGAATAGTTCTAAAAACTCAAAAACCAGTATCATCCATTGGCTGACAACACATTTATCTATCCCAAAAGCCGAATGAGGGAGATTTATCATAGCCATAGGTCAAACATTTAGTCCATTTGGAAGGAAAGGAACGTGAGAAGATTTGCGGGCATAAGCAAAATTGTTGGAACACTTGTTGCGGAAATAACTAGAGGAATCAAGGAACTCTTATTCTTGCAGAACCATGCACCACGTATCCATTAACTCTTATTACTCAGAACGTCCAACAAAGTTATAATTTCTTTTATCTCTTATTTGGTAGCTATACTCTATTGTGTTGAATTCTAAAGGGTATACCCTTAGGCGTCTTTTGTTTTGTAACTTCGTTCTTTATTAATTCAATTTTTCTCTTTTTTTACAAATGAAAGGCTTTTCAACTGTTTTAGGAAAGAACACTTTTGTTAATTTGAATTGGCATTTTATTAATAAATTTTATTTAATATTAATTATTATATTTAATTAATACTAAATTAAATTACAAAAAATTTAAAATTAAATACTAAATTAAATTATGACAAAAATTAAAATTAACTCAAACAAAATAATTTTTATTAAATTTAGAAACAAAAACTAAAAAATCAAAACTAAAAATTACAGTGGACCTTTAGTGATTAATTTCTATAAGGAAATGGATTAAGTTGCATGTTAATAAGACCTTGGAAAGCCGTAATGTGAATAAACTTTAAATTAGGTTAATAGTGAAAGAATCTTCATTAGTTCTCTCTTGCACCATGTCAATAGATATGGAAGTAACTTACTCTACAAAGATTCCTGTAATGAGAGTCAAATATTGAATATAAATAATATAATATTGAAATAATTAGAGGTAGTTTTAAATTTTAATCATACAAAAAAGGAAAAAGATATATCAAATCCAAGAATCAAGACTTTTACTTCAAACAGGATTGTGGATCAAGAATAGGATTTTGTTCATAATTAAAATTATATTAATTGATGCAATGTGCACAAACAACAACGGGATAACATGATGCTTTGTGTTTTCAAAGGTTTCTTATAACATATATCCAATTTGAAAGTATCTCAATTACTCATATTGTTTAGCTTTTCATTATTCTATCTATGATCTAAATCTTTTTAGTTATATATTTCATTCATTATTATCTTGTATATTATGTATAATTGTCTTGTACATTACAACACTATATATTAAAGGCGATGCTTCTTCCAAATCAATATAAGAAAATGCAATATATTTCCTCGATCACACTTATTATATTATATTATCATGGTAATAAAGTCCACACTGAACGTTCCTCTCATCAGCCTACAACAATTTCGAGAACACTGCATAAATAGCAGTCAATTCTTTTAATAGGTCCAACTATAATAATAAACCACCTACCTAATGTCAAATTTGCTGGAAACGGGAACATATGATAAAGCAAATACATGTAAGAGGGGGTGAATTGTGTGTATAAAATTTTTTCTCAAGTTCTTTCAATTTGTATAATAAACAAATTCTATTTAATAAAGATAATAGAAGCCTATCAGATGATAAAGTTTTTTTAAACAACTGGAGCTTGTCAGGCAATAGGAGCCTTTTGTGGAATAAGACCCTACTTAAACGAAAGGAGCTTATTGAATGATAAATCATGTTAAAACTATTTAAAAACAAAAGGCACCTGTTAAAACTGAAAGGAACCTTTTGCAAGTTGAAAACAGACGGAGTCTCTTATAAAAGTGAATGAGCCTCTTGTTAAAAACAACACTCACACACATAAACACACAATATAATGTGAAAATTTAAAAGTTAAAGAGAAGAGATAGAAGGACTCAGTCAATTTATACTAGTTCGGCTTACAAACCAAGCCTATGTCCAATTCCCAAGTATCCAACTTGAGTGTTTTATATAAAAACCGAGTATTAAATTTGACAAGTCTCTCAAAGCTCATGAGTACATATTTTTTAAGGTTCTCTAACCTTCCACACTCGAAGCGTATGGCAAGCTTTTAAAAAGTTCAAAGAAAAATAAAATAACAATTTCTCTCTTGATAGAATGATTTCACTTTCTAAAGCACAATAGTAATGATATGATTCTCAAGAGTGTAGATGCTGCTCAAAATGTTTCAATAGTTTGAATATGTTTGTTGTCTTTATAAGTGTTGTTACTATTACTTAAATAGTCAATTTCTTCAACTAGCCGTTGCTTCACTCGCATCTTTAGTCAACTAGATGGATTTAACTCTGAATAACTTCGATGTCATCTTTTCCAAAAATCTTCTAGTAATCACGAAGCTAATATATGACCTTCATAATTAGTAGGATCCTTTTGGATAAGCCATTTCTAATAAGGTAAGTTTTTAAAGAAGGTGCCTGTAAGAGAAAACGTATTTATTATGATTTTATTTCCTTTTGAGAATAAGACCGTTAATTTTACAAGGAAATAAATCCAATTTGAATTTTGAAATATTATATAGTTATCGTCAAAATCGTTAAATATAAACTTTGTGCTAACAATCTCCCCCCTTTTGATAATGACAAGTAATAATAGATATATTTTTCAAAATTTAAAAAGATAATAGATGATTTCGAAAGATACCTATGACTTATATATATATATGTTTAGTCATAATTAGTAAGAGCTTGTCTCTTAAAAAAGCAACATATCGTTTATATATCACAGATTTTTACAATTTCAATAACATTTACATATGTATTCGAGTAGCATTGAGAAATATGCATTTAGAAATATATCATCATATATGCAAAAAAATATCAAAAAAATATCAATAAACTCTCCCCCTTTGTCATTATCAAAAGGAAATAGAGTATAAGGAGGAAATAAAACATAATAAAAAAATGAAACAGTCAGTGAGGAGATTTCCTAAGGAGAATTTGCAAATCCAGGACTTGGTTTTAAAAATTATCTATTTGTTTGCATATTTGATCTTGATTTATATGAATGTATCTCAACGATTGTAAAATATCCATACTGTTTATTTCCTGAGGAGGGACAGGAGCCTGTTGCTCTAGAGTAGGTCCTACAATTTTTGGTATCCTTTCAGACCTCTGCTTTGAGGCAGAACCTAAGAAGTCTGCTACTCTTTCTTTTTTCTTCTCCACCCAAATATTTTCTTTCAACTTATACCTGGATTGGGAGGGGATAGAGGAATGAAATTTTCCAGGCTCATACCACGTCAGATTGTCAAAGGGAATGTCAAAAAATGAGAAGATCTTGGTTAACAGTATTCCATAAGGCAAACCTCCAGTAGTGTTCTTATGGCTTACCTTTTCCACTATAAACTTCACAATCATTGCTAGGAGATTCATTTTGTAGCCCTTTGGTAGATTGTATACTATATAGGTATCCAGGAGACTACATCTTTCTAATGAGCTACTTCATAGAAAAATTAAAGTAGCCGATAATGATGTAAGGCATCTAGGCAGTAGGTCTAGATTTCTACACACTGGTCTCCCTTCATGGGCATTCTCAGTATGCAGAAATATGAAGCCTACAACCTTTCCCAAGTCAAGATTAGCAGTGTCGCACTTATGGTAAGGAAGTTCAATCCTACCTATGGGAATTATGTTCAAAATATTTCCCAATATATCTTCTGTTATCAAGATCTCACATTCTCGCACCCAAGATATTATGGCTATCTTTCCATCAATTTCTTCTTTTCGCATGGGTGTGTAAAAACATCTGACCAATTCATCGCACACTTAATCATCCAAATTTAGAAAGTTCTCCCACCCAAAAGTAACAAAGAAAGTAGAGAGAGGAACACCAATATCATCAAACATGTGACGAGGCACAATGCGTCCAGCAATCACTTTTCTTTTTTTTCACTGCATTTCATAGCCGACTTCAGCTTCCACTAATTAAAAAGACTTTATTTATGATAACAATTTTCCCTTCTTGTGGACCATGAGCTTCTTGGACCTTTTTGCTCTAGGAATTTCTTTAAATAGGTCATGTTCTATAAATAGCTCATCCCTAATGATGGCTTCCTCAATGTTTTCTTCAACTATAGGCTCTTTGCCTTTTCTTTTCTCTTCCCTTTTTCTTTTTCTTGACTCATCTTTTCTGTTTCTTCTGTTTCATCATTTTCTTTTTATAGAGCTTGTGTTGTAACAATTCCTCTAGTCCATGGTCTTCTTTCTAACCTAGAAGTTTCTTCGTCAAAACCATCGTCATTTATTGCCCAGTGCTCTTTAGGCACTTTCTTCTCTTCTGGACTAGGTTTAGGAATTTCAGAAGTTTTTGGAGTAGAAGTAGGTAAGAAGAGAATAGGTAAATGGAATCTCACAATTTTTAGTAACTCCCCCTTACTGAAAGTCTCTTCTTCTTCACTTTCTTCTTTGTTTTCTTTTTCTCTATCTTCCTCTAAATTAGAAACATATTCTTTTTTGATAGTTTCTTCTTTGTTATATGAAGAGGAATCATGATAGTTTAGAGGCAACATAGCAATAATCTTCGTTTTCCTATCTTCTGGGGTCTCTTGGTTGGATATTTCTAAAGTTTGGATGTTTGAGGAGATAGCAACAGGTTTGGTAGTAATGTCCAGAGAACCTATAATGGGGGATAAAGATGAAGAATCAGAATTAAAGGTTTGTTCATGGCGAGTTAATTTGTCATGGCTAGAAGTTTTCTAGCCCCCCAAAAATGTCTTATGTTCTTTTGATTTTTTCTTGTCATTTTAGGTAAGCTTAGTGAAGTTTGAGAAAGAAAATAGGAGGTAATGACGAGAGTTAGGGCATAGAGAGAATAAGAATGATAGAGATGAGAAAGCAAAGGAAGTTTGCTTAGGATATACTAGGTAAGAGGATGAGTAAACGTATAAGCTAGAAAAGGAAGCGTAATCAATTGCTTATCTTCTGACAGATGCATACCTAGATTTGTCACTCTACGCGGGTGTTTTTGAAAGGGCCGAGATGTTGCCATTAATGACTCCCTATTTTTTAGGACATATGTAATCTTGCTCTTTTACATTAAGAGGAGCCTTCTAACTTGAAGGGGCATACTATACTAATATAGAGTTTATAAGGAATTAGAATAGAAGGAGCTTGCAAAGACAAGTAGCAAAAAATATTCATGTAGAAATAATATTAGAGAGTTTGCACATTCTAAGCTCTTTTCTTAACAAACAAAATTTGTCTTCAGAGAGTGGCTTGGTAAAAATGATAGCTACTTGATTCTCAGTATTAACATGCAAAAGATCAATGGTTCATTCTAAAACATGATCTCTAAGAAAATGATGTTTGATTTCTATATGTTTAGTCCTAGAATGATGCACATGGTTTTTAGAAAGATTTATAACACTCATATTATCACATAATATAGGAATCTGAGAAAAATTCAGAGAAAAATCTTATAGTTAATGCTTCATCCATAAGATTTAAGTACAACAGTTGGCAGCTGTTATATATTTTGCTTCAATCATTGAAAGCGCTATGCAATTTTCCTTCTTACATGACCAAGATACCAAACATCCTCCAAGAAATTGATAGTGAGCACTCGTGCTTTTTCGATCGACTTTATCACCTACATAATCTGCATCACATTAGCCCACTATGTTAAATAAATTAGTTTTTGAATAGCATAGTCTAAAGTCTATAGTTCTGTGGAGATATCGAAAGATTCTTTTGACTACTTGAAAGTGACTTTCTTTTGAATTTGATTGAAAGGGTGTATAAAGACACACACTAAGTATAATGTCTAGTCTTGAGCTTGTAAGATATAATAGTGATCCAATCATTCCTTTATACTTTGTCTTATTTGTAGCTTTGCCTTCTTCATCTTTATCAAGTTTGGTTATAGTGCATATAGGAGTACTCTCAAAATGATATTTCTTAATGAGTTCCTTTGTATATTTGGCTTGGTTGATGAAGATTCCATTTTCTGTTTGTCTAATTTGTAATCCGAGAAAGAATGATAATTCTCCCATCATGCTCATTTCAAACTTCCCCTGCATTAATGTTGAGAATTCTTCACAGAAGGATGGATTAGTAGCACCAAATATTATGTCATAAAAATATATTTGCACTATGAACAAATCATTCTCCTTTCTCATGATAAATAAGGTTTTATCGACTTGTCCTCTCTCAAAGTTATTCTCAAGCAGAAAGTTACTTAATCTCTTATACCGTACTCGAGGAGCCTGTTTTAAACCATACAGAGCTTTGGTTAACTTCATTGCATAATCTGGATAGTTTTTATCCTTAAAACCACTTTTAAAATCCATTTGGAATAACTTGATGTTTCAATAGGATGCAAAGGCAAGAAAAATTCTAATCGATTCCAATCTAGTAACAGGTACATAAGTTTCATCAAAATCAATACCTTCCTGTTGATTGTAACCTTAAGCTACAAATCTAGCTTTATTTCTTACCACCTTACCATTTTCGTCAAGTTTGTTTCGAAATACCTACTGAGTCCTAATGATTGACTTGTTTTGAGGACAAGATACTAGATTCCAGACTTTGTTTTTGTCAAATTGATTTAGCTTGTCTTTCATGGCTGAAATCCAATTTTTTTTAGTAAGGGCGTCTTCAACGATCTTTGTTTCTATTTGTGAGATGAGAGTCACAAAGTTGTTCTTGAACGATTATCTTGTTCTTAGACTTTCAGAGGGATCTCTAAGAATATATTGATGTGTATTAAGACCTCTCCATTCTTTTGGTATTTTTCGTTACATAGGCTCCTGTTGAGATGAAGGAGCCTGGTCTGTTTTAGCTTCAGAAGGGCCTTTTTGATTTTTTAATTTTAAAAGTATTATTAGTGTATTTTGATTCTCTGATGTATTTTAGGAATCAAAAGATGATCTTCGTCATCTGAATAAGCTACTATTGTCGATAGTAGTGCTTCATCAAATAACATATGCATCAATTCTTCTATCTTCTTTTTTCTTTTATTATATACTCCGAATCCTTTATTGGCAGTATTGTAGCTCATAAAAATAACTTTTCTGATCTCGCATTGAACTTTTTAAGGTTGTCTTTTCCATTGTTTAGAACGAAACACTTGCAGCCAAAAACTTGAAAGTAAACAACATTTGGTTTTCTTCCTTTCCACAACTCATAGGGGGTCTTTTTCAGAATGGGTCTTATAAGACTTATGTTGAGTACATAACAGGCTGGTAGATACTGCTTTTACCCAATATCCATGAGATAGTTTCACACAGCATGATCCTGGCCATATGAACTAAAGTTTTATTTTTTCTCTCTACAACTCCATTTTGTTGAAGCATCCTTGAACGAGAGAAGTTGTGAGTTATACCATTGATGTCACAGAATTCTTCAAATTTTATGTTATCAAATTCTCCTCCACAATCACTTCGAATTGAAGTGGTGCAGTACCCTTGTTCTATCTGAATTTTTCTGTAAAACTTCTCAAAATCTTCAAAAGTCTCAGTTGCTTTGAACTATTTCTATCAATTGCTTAATACAGAGCAACTGTGTTAACAATTGTCAATATTCCAAAAAACGTAAACAAAAAAATGAAACATAAAATGAACAAACATTCGAAATTTTGTAATATAGTTTGGCACACCTGGCCTGTGTTTACGAGACCCTCACTCAACTTAATCACTTTCACTGAAATACAATAGTTTTACATAAGGTTTTACTAAGTAGACACCACTCATCCCTTGACACATCACATCTTATGAAAATATTTCACTCCCAATAATACGACCATCTTGTGCTAACCTCAACAAAGAATTTTTGCAACAACGAACATTAACAAAGATAAAAATAATGACCCAATGATTAAATCAGTGAAGACATAAACAAAGTAATAGTTTGAGCTAAAAGAAACTCCCCTATATGTGCAACTTTATCAACTCGAAATCATGGGAAGTCGTACAACAAAAATTTTACTGTGAACTTTCGAAATAATCATATAAGATATCTACACATAGCAGCCACAAAAAGAACACCAAACAAATCTTTGTTTCATCCCTGAAATATCCAAAAATAAGACTACACAATTTATCACTTTATTGCACGATTTTCCTACACTAAATCGATTAAGTAATAGTCCAATTAGTCACCCACATATGTAAAAACACAATAGTTAAGTATAGCTCAATAGAGTATGTGATTGTTCAAACAAAAACAAAGAAACTTAGCTGCACAAATTGATTAATTTTCTATCAAATTTTCCCTCATAAAAACAATAACTTAGCTACTCGGAAAATTCACACAACTAATAGAGAAAATGCAATTTCCCAAAATGGATAAGATCACTAAAAAATCCAGCCTTAGATAACACAAATCACCAAAATAGGCTGCTAAAGATAGCTCCAAAATCATCAAAAAATCTGAACATTATCCTTATTAAGGTAAGGTGATATAATCCCAAATAAATCCTATCTTCACTAGGATTTTATCCTTTATGCAACTTTTTCCTTCAAAATCCTACCTAAGGTAGATAACTTATCATTAGAATATTCTACGTATATTCAACTATGTATAATTACAAATAATGCCTAAAGTAATTAATAAGATATCTTAACATAAGAACTGATGGTTGTGGTCACAGCAATAAAAGGCTCAATGTTCTGTGAACAAGATTAAAATGACATCTAACGAATTCACTTAATGAGAACGTGAAGAGGTCACCCATCTGCTTCAGTAATTCCCTTTCAACTGCTAAAACAGAGTTCATCCGCCGGGAAGGACCTTTTTGGCATCTCTGAACTTCGACTGATATACAATGGAATAACCCCGCAACCTTTCACTTTACAAGTTTCTTGATCGAATACAAAGGAGACCTCATCGTAGCATGTTTGGCTCAGCAGTTCACGGTTTTTACATATCCAATCCAATAGTTTATGATCAACCCATAAACAGACGTGCTCGCCTCTATCAACAAAAGCCACACGTGACATGAAAAATTCATTGTAAATACTATTGGTGTTGTGATTGTTTCCGCCTTCAAAATAGCACTTATATCTCACAGCTGCTTTCCTGGAATATTGGGGTTCATTAAAATGAATGCATAAAGCGAATCCAGAGAAGCAGTTGTTCAGCCAATTTAGAGGAAGCTGAACTTTGGTTGAATTTCCCCTACTCTGATACAAGAAACACTCTGGAATTCTAGTTCCAGGATAACACAGAGTAAAGTATGGGAGTTCTGCCTCAGAATTACTGAAAGTGAGATGCGTATTTCCCTGAACCACAAATATGATGTGATGCACAATATAAGCAGGAAACTCATATTTAAGTGGGTAGTTTATTAGCGCTTATAAAAATGGAAGAGAATAAAGAGTGACCTTATGATGTTTCATTTCGTATGCAAAATGATGACTTCTCACAACTTCATTTGTGATGACCTCACATTCATTTTCATCCAACATAAAGCAATTGCTCATATTGAGAAAACAGTGAAGGTTTTCTGACTCTCTAGTTAGCAGTGTGAGGGTAGATATCGTCTTCAGTGATTCACAATCTCTTGCTCGTAAAACAACTAGACTCGCTGGGAGCTCTGGCAAAGACTGAAGCCTTGGGCAGTCGCTCACGAACAAACGTGGATTTCTTCCATATAATTTACATCTAAGCCAAGTTCTTCTAGGCAGTATAAAACACTAAGATCCTCTGGCAATTTCCATAAATTACAATGCACCAGAGTTAATGACTTCAGAGACGAAAAGAAGATTAATGGAGGCATTGACAACACCAGCTCTTTTTCCAGAGATAACTTAAAATTATAAAGAGAATTCAAGCTAGTAAGGCTCAATGGAAGATGATTAAGTTTTACACCGAACATTTCCAACGAGGCAACCCCTTTAAGATTGGTAAAAGATAATGGTAGCTCTTCTATGCCTATATAAGTTAACACAAGTTCCTTTAAATTTTCCATGGGTTCCTTGATCTCAGGGAATTCCTTTAGATTGTCACAACGAGATAGATTAAGATATTCAAGAGAGCTTAATTTGTAAATGTTATCAGGGAGAGTCTCCAGTTGACAAGCCTTCATAGTCAAGCGCAAGAGCTTGCTAAGACGCTCGATAGATGAAGGCACTTCA
>JANIIA010000010.1:20874219-20887993 GCA_027478495.1 Erythroxylum alaternifolium | reverse complement strand
CATTGGAATAAATAATTAAACTCCAATAATAATTCTATCATGACCTTATAATTCATTCTAAGGCAAAAATTCAAATTTCATGTTTATTCCATAAACTATCATGTTTAATTCAACAAAAATATTTAGGAGCCAACACCTTGGATTTCACCTAATTCAAATCCAACTTAGGAATAACCTTAAACTCTATATAACTTCATCAACCCCTCCCTGAATCCAACGTAAACTAACTCTTTAATATAACCAGTCTCAAACAAAGAAATCAATTAGGCCTTTTTGTTTGGTTATAAGGTTTTGGTAAATGGAGAATCAACTCAGGTATTCGAAGGAGCTAAATGGGTGACGCAAAGTGATCTACTAATACCATATATTGTTGCTCTAGATGTAGAAGTTCTTCTAAGAATGACAGAGCACTAAAATAGTGCCAAGAAACTCTTTCAAATTTCACTATAAATGCAAGAAAATCAAGATATTCAACCTCTCACTTACAATTAGAATTACCAATAATGCATTGCTAAAAAAGAGGATATAGAGACAATTTTACAACAAGGATATATCACTATGCCAAAAAGTTTTATATCACCATCATACCTAATTCCAACATCAATATACCCCTATAGAATTTTAGTAAACACAAAAAGCAGCTCCTAAATATGCATCCATGGGAAATAGGAAATCCATTAGAGCCGGCAATTGTTTTTAATGTAAGAGACTCTCAATAAAATGACAAAATTCTTAAGATAACCAGAACATATGTTACAATAGAGAAAACTCCAAATTTATTCCAAGAAGCACACCAAATGAGACAAAATTCCGTAAATTGATCAAGTAAGAAGCAAATAAATTTCAAAACACAAACTTGGTCAAGTTTGGTTTACAAGGAAAAATGAAAATAAAAATAAAATCAATTACAGTGGCGACAAATGTTTGGGAGAAAGGGTGCCCTTACCTAACCAACGCAACTGGCAAAGATATGTCGGAGAAAATAAACGAGAGTGTGAAGAGTGAGAGAGACCCATTAAGCTAGACAAGCGTGAGTGAGAGCAGACCAGAGAGTGGAGAAAAGAGAGCCTCGCGTGAAGAGTGAGAGAGGGCCACTGAACCAGAGACAAAGAGCATGTGTTGCGGTGTGAGTGAGGTGTGCTACTGCATGAGTGAGAAATTTGCTGGGAAAACAAACAAGGGGTTAGCTTGTCCAAGAGAAAGAAAACTCGTGTTTACCTATTCCGGATGTGTGTGAAATAGGTAAAGATGGAGGGTTAGCTTCTTTGGCTATTCTCCCATATGCGGAATAGGTAATGCTTAGAAATGGTTATTCCGTAGGTCTTTTCCTAACCGAACAAAGAATAGTTAATAAGTAGGAATAAATGGATAATAAAATACCTATTACCCTCAACCAAACAGCCTGTAACAATATTTGGATAGTGATGCATATTGCCAAGAATTGTTATAGAAAATTTAAAATATTTTAACATTTATTTCATATATTAAAATTTAAGAAAATAATTAAATAAATACATTTCGGAATCAATCTAAAATGATTAACTAAACATTGAATCAGACCTATCATAATCTCACAATATATATCTTCTAATATTGTCAATATCCAATGCTAAAATACAAAATGTGAGATGTCGTGTTATTGAAGATAAAAAATGGAAAGAAATAAATAATGAAATCAATAGTGCTGAGGTTATTTGGTAGTGAAGGACAACAATTTGGACTGGCAGTTACTTGTTGCCTTTTATTCTGTATCCCTGAAGCTCTCACTTGTCAGCCACTGTTTCTTTTGGATAATGAACACCACCTCATCCTCGTCCTGCTCCGAGTCCCACTCAGCTTCGGTCGTTGCCATTGCTTCCCATTGTAAAGCTGACAAGTATTTCTTGATGAAGTCAACTATGGACTGCTTGTCCTGGACAATGTTGAACCCAGTTGGCCTCAGGATTCGGTCCATCTCAATCAAGAGGTCTTCAGGACTGCAATCTTTCTTTTCAATGTCTGAGAAGATGCTCCACGCATGGAGTAGATCGTAAGTTCTTGGATAGGTTGAATAGGACTCGCACCTGTCATCAAAAAATGCAATCTTTTCCATCACTTGATAATCAACACTATAACAATTCTTTCTTCCCGCACTCAAGAGGCCTAAAATTGCATCATCTCTGTATTAATTGGGGACTACACTAACATACAATGTTCCTCACTTAAAAGTTTACTAAACTGGTACATGGCCAACAATTAGAGCAGAAAATGAAGTAAATTCAGTTTCACTACTCCGAGAAGTGGCATTGGAAGCATTTTCACCGATGAATCTTAAAAATATTTCGCAAGTAGCAATAGCTCTATCGGTGCACTTTTTGATCTGATATTATTTTAGAGGATTCTACTGATTTTCATGCTATTAGTGGCTTGTCAAGTACTATCTTCTTAGAACCAACTATGGTAGTTCGTTTGGTCTTACCAGCTGTGAACAGTTCCTCTTAGGCCTCTTGTCATATATTATTTTGAGAGTGTTGGGTCCATTTTCAGGCACAACATTCATTACCCAAACATCTCTATCTCTCAGAGCAGCTGCAAATGATCCTAGGTTTGCTTTCATGTCCATCAAATTCCTCAGTGTATCCGGCTTAATCTTTGGAATTAACAGATTCCAGTAATTCTCGACCCTTCGCTGCCAAATTTGCTGCATTGTGTGAGAGAATTTCAGTGACTAGCTTCTTACATGCATTAATCAAGAAATATAAAGATTCAATCTCCTGAAAGTATACCGTTTCTTTTTCAAACGTTTCACTAGAATAACCAAAGTCAGCTAGGCGAGGAGGTGGTGACGACAACCGAGCGGGCCATGGAGCCAATCCGCTCCCACTTGCTTTATGGTCATCTAACGAGAGGAACAACACGTGTAAATGCATTTGATGCGAAAACAAGGAAAAGGAAAAGCATGAACCAATACAGAATCAACATATTTGTTAAGAACTCACGTTCAGAATAAGGAGTGATACAAGCTTCCATTTTCACACTCCACACTGCGTCTGGGTCATCATCAGGTTGGCAGAGAGGAGGCTGTCCCAGGTTCCCTTTCCATGTAACAGTCATTTGTCAATGGCTTAACCCAGATAACTGTTTGATCCCTTTTAGAGGCAATCTTCCAACACATTCTTTCCACAAGGGCACTCATTTCTCTCCATATTCTTAAATCCTCTTCATCCTGCGCATAGGCCTCCGGGGAAGAATAGGCAAAATAGCCTCCTGGTCTTAGTAGTCTATCAAGCTCAAGGAGAAGAACTCCATCTCTTTGAAGCCAATCGAGAACAATGAGCAAGTTCAAAAGATCGATGTCTACATTTACTCCACTCTGGAACACCTTAAATTCTCGTTCTTTATCAGGATCATTCACTTTCAAATGGAAATTGAATTAGATCACTTGTAATCATAAGAAACTGTGGGCAGTTACACAGTGTCAGAACTAAATAATACACAATGCGAGATAATGAGAAGTTATAGCATGGCCTGAAAGAAAACAGTAGATGTAGTAGCAGGATAAGGGGAGGAAAAAAAGAAGGCAACGCGAGAAAAAGCATCGATAAGCACCGACAATGGCAACTTGCCAGCTGTAATACATGAGTGAAGCATTGGGAGAGAATGAGAAGACCCATATGGCAAAAAATTCAACACTTGAAGTCGACAGCTTCTAACATTTCAAACTAAAAGAAAAGTTGCAAACTTTTAATATAATATGGAACAGTTAGAAACAGGAGGAAGCAATCAATAGGTATGAAGAAACTGATTGATATAACAAAGATCTATTGAATCCAAAAGGAAAAAAAGTTCCATTACGTACGCACGTGAAGCAGGGGAATATAACAGTTTTAACAGAAGCGGGAATACGGAATGTGAGAAGTGGTGGAGTCATTAAGATCATAAATGGAAACGGAAAGAAGTTAATAGTGCAAACAGCCAATAATTTGCTTTTGCTTTTGCTTGATAGCCGAGATCTGGTGGTAATGATATGTAGGCGAGAGAGTAAATATGTTGCAGGAAGCCAGCTCCCGTCAGGCAGAAAACGACCGCGACTAGTTGTCGTTCGGTTGGTTTCCTTCATTACATGTGGCATCTCGGTCGGTCTCTTTTGTTAATTGGTTGGCTAGGTCTCCCGGTTAGTTTGTCATGTATTTACCCCCGTGAATCATATCATAAGTCAAGTTCCGCCCAATTCCGAAATTAACCTTTTCTTTTGATTTCAACGGTGAAAGCTGAGAAGGATGGATGCGTTTGTTAAAGGTCATAGTTATACCACCTACACAATTGAATATTACTATTAAGTAAATACTGACGGGTGCTAAAATGTAATTACATATTAGAAATTAAAAAAAAAAGCTTATTCACGTTTTATCATAAAAGTATGTTAACTTAATTATAAAATAAAAACAATCTATTATCCTCTTTCTAAATTTTAATAATTCTTTTGGAAAATAGACGGTATAAAACACGGATTGGAGTGCCCTGACCTGAGGGTTCTCGCAACGGAGAAGATGAATATTTCTTTAGAATCGTCGAAACGAAGAAAGCGTCGTAGAAAAGAAGGAGCAGAAGAGATCGAAGCTGAAGTTGAAACCAGCGACATTGATGCTCAAGTTCCATCACTTGGTAAATTCGCTTCCTTTATTTGTTCCAATCCATAAATCTTGTCAATTTTCTTTTTAATTTTTGATGCTGATAATTGCAGAGGAAAGTCTTACATTTAGTGACACATTAGTGGCGCTTCGGATAATGCGAGCCCAATTTCCCTGCATTGATAAAGTTAGCACCCGATATTTCTGTTGTAGTTCTTCGTTTGAATTGTTGAATATCCTTTTGTTCTTTGTACTTTATGAACCCGATTGTGTCTGCAATTACAGGTCTCAATTCTACCATTTAGTTTACGTTCACAGTTGTACAGCAGTGTAAAGGACAGAACGCAGGTGGATAGGGAATTAGAGGTGTGATGCATTGTTAATGAATATGATTCTTCCAGTTTCACTTGGTTTCAATTTGATAATAACCCTTAAGGCAATACATGATAGTATGAATGGATAAGGATAGAGGGATGTCCTTTCTTTTTCATTTAATATGTTCTGCTAATTTTTGAATTTTAAGTTTCCTGTTAATTTTCAGCGATGTAATTTGATTCAAATATGCTACTGCTTACTTCTTTTTTCAGTCCTTAAGAAGGGAGAAAATATTGCGCATATTCAAATTAAACACAGGGCAAGATGATCATGCTATAATGTTCTTGGATGACTACCTAAGCCAGGTTTGTTGATGGTAGCAAGTTCTTTTTCTTTTTAATTTGGATGATGCTCCACATATATCCACAATTAATTGATCATGTACCTCGTAAAGATTGTGAATTTTTCAATCTGTTTTGCTTGTGGATGATTTATGTGTAGATAGAACGTGTTGTGAAAAGAATGGAAGAGAAAACGCAAGATGGTCTTGAAGTTTTTGAGTTGTTCAAAACATATGTTATTGATATCAAGCTAGAACCTAGCATTAGCCATGATGAGCTTGTGAGTTTTGCAAATATCATTCTAGTTGTGCACTATTGGCTCTGTTCTTTTCTATTTTTATTTTTTAAAATTTTGTGCTATTTCCTTTGGACATACTATATTACCAGCTAAATGTGTATAATGATTGTTCCCAACCATTTATGTGGATGCTATCCTTATTTTTGCACAAGACCAGAGAGCTCAGTGCACGTCCATGTACACTTATGGGAAAGGACAACATACTTCTAAATGGTGGTGCTCCTGCAACTTGCAAGAATATTATGCATGTGCATCCACATTTCTTTTGTACGTTTGACTGATAATTGTGTGTAAGATAGTCAATTTTATGTGCTTCTGCATACTACTTGCTCACATCTTAGTATATTTTCTGTTCTTAAATGTTTTTCCTTGAGCACTAATTAGCTGAGAAAAAGAACGGGGGCAACCCATTCAAGTACTGGGATATATAAACTTGCAAAAGGCCCAACGTATTAGAAAGGCAGATGGAATGGAAGACACTCCCAATATAGCAGAAAGAACCTCTTTTCTTGGAAAAAAAAAAAGTACCTAAGAAATCTAGGAAACAATGGATTTCTGTCTGATCATCAAATTTCCATGTAATCCTATGTTCTGTAATGAAACTAGAAATAATTATCACACTGGATATTTTGGACTATCACCATTTGAACTTTATTTTAAACTTTTCAAGTTGACAATCAGCAAAGTCAAATCCGGTGAACAGCTGTCCCCCCATCCAAACATGTTCTTGATCAATATCTATAAATATCTTAAATGGCAGTGGTTTTAGTGGCTATATTTACTTCTATAACTTTTTCACTTTCATGCAACATTAACCTTTTTCTTTTCCTCAACTATCTAACTCTTTGATGCAGTTCTTACGTTTATCCCATGGGGGAAAGGTGAAGGATGAACACATATCCCTTATAATTAATGCTGGTCTCCTTGTGAGTAAATTAAGAGCTTATTGATTTATTTAGGATTTCCCCATAAAAGTTGATGAATCTAACTGTGTTATCTCATGCTGCTAAGCAATGTGCTGCATTATACAATCTACAATCATTCTTGCGTATGGCATAAGGCATAAAAATTGGATCTAGGTGTTAAGGTCATTATGTACCAAGATTATGCATCAGTACACCTATTTTGGTGAGAGAAGCATGAATCCCGCTAATGAGGTCACGCTTTAGGTGCTGTTGAGCAGCTTGGATTGTTCAAACATAAAAGCTAAGTTCATTCATTTGTAGGCAAAATGACACTCAAGGTCATGACCAAGGTTATTGTTCCTCAAGATCATTTTCTATGACTTAGAAGATATCATGGAGATGAATTGCATGAATTGCATATGCTAAAAGATAACATTGTAGTTCCCTACATTGGGGATTTAACTCATATTGGGTTATTTCTTTCCTGGGATACCTGGTCTAGTTGGAACCAATGCGACTGTAATTGCATAACCAATTGTCCTTTCACAACTCAAAAGTTGCGGTGAGGGTGCTGTGGACTATACAGAATGCCTTGCCTTGTTAGATTGTTATTTAAGAAGTAAAGTTTCAGATTTTTCAATGATATTCTACGGTACCTGGTTTTATAATTGCTATATGTTTAGTTGATCGGTGAAAGCCCTCAGACTTCCTGTAGTCTCTTCAACAATTTCATGGTTGATTAAATGCTTACTTTAAATATAAATCTATGGGCAAAGTCAAAATGGTATGTTTCATCCTTATTGCTCCAAATATTGTGGGAGATTATTCCATTATGTAATGAGGTTCTTCAATGTTTTTTTAATTGTGTTAAACTATTAGCTATTACGGGCCATTAAACATTCCTCAGTCTTTCCTACTTTGATATTTCCTTTTCTTTAAGATCTATTGGTTCAACAACTAGAAGATATGCTTTAAAAGTGTTTTAATGGTTTCAAATTTGTCCCTTTCCTGTGAAGGGAAAATGAATCTAGTTAGATTTAATACCCACTATCATGCAGTTCATATTTTGTTCCATTGCTACTTAATGTGAAGTTTAAGATAAATTCATAGTGGAAGCTTGGCTAAATGACCTTTGATAGACATAAGTTTCAGATAATCCGCTTAGTTATACCTATTTGTGATAAGGACTTTAGGAGAGTCACACCCCAAAAGCTAGCTTATGAGGGTAGAGAGCTCAAACTCTTTATAAATCCCATACTAACTTTATATTTAATCAATGTGGGATCCAAGTCTCATACTTTGCAATTGGATCAAACCGTAACATTAATCCCCCCATAAGAATCAACGTCCTCATTGGTCACGGCCATGTTAGTCACGGCTAACATTTTTAGGTCATTACTCCATGGGCCACCACTCTGAGATCCTTATTGGTCACGACTACGTTGGTCACGGCTGGCACTCCCAGGCTATTACTCCATGGGCCACCACTCCAAGACCGGCTCTAATACTAATTGATAAGGACTTTAAGAGAGCCACACCCCAAAAGCTAAAAGCTAGCTTATGAGAGTGAAGAGCCCAAACTGCTTATTGTATTTAATCAATGTGGGATCCAAGTCTCATACCTTGCAATTGGATCAAACCGTAATAGTTTGCTAGTCTAGCATTAAAATAACATTATGGCCACGGTACTTTGGTGCATGCATTGACATTTGCAGATTATCATACCAACTTAGCGATATCTTAACATGACAATGAGTGAAAACTGCACACCTTAAATCATAGACATAAGTGATTTTTCATAGCATTGGGATGAAAAAAAGATATAATCCTTTACAATGCTGTCCATAATTTCACAGTTTATCTTGCGTAGTTAGCATGATTTTAAAATTAATTATTTTTTAGTTATTTAAATAATGTTCCTACTACAGAGTTATGTTTGTATCTAACACTGGTAATTTGGTAATTGCAGACTCGCCAACTGATTGATCCTAGCATGTATTGGTTTGCAATTCCAAATATTGGTTCAGTACTTAAAGGCCTTTCGCAGGTACTAGAATGAATATGATGTGTACTACTTGGTATTGGAAAATATAGCCATTTTTCATTTTTGGGTAAAAAATAGGAAATTTTGCCAAAACTCAAAAAGTTGTTAGGTGGTTCAAAATAGTAATTAACTCCTTAAAAATAATTGACTTCCCTTTTTGGTCTAGTTTGAAAAACATGTTTTAGATGGTAACAATGAAACTAAGGTCTTGTTCTTTATTTCCTTAAAAAGAAATCTTAACTTGTAAATTATTTTGGGAAACTGTTTATTTCACTTACCAAACATGTTCTTTTTAATAAGGAAATAGAAAAGGAAGGTGATCTCAAGGAAATGGACATGGAAATAGAAAACTGAAAATGAGAATGTTTTCTTCTAGCAAACAAAAGATTTATTTCTATATATTGTGGGTTTTAGGCTCTGAAAGATCTCAAGATTCTAGTGTTACATCTTGATCTTCCTTAATGCAACCAAATAAGATTATTATGGTGAGATGCTCTTTGAAATGAATTTGCAATTGGCCTTTTCGATTACCTCGCGTGTCCATGTGTTTGCTTTTGTGTCTGCATCTCTGTTTGTGTTGTTTCTTGTTCGAGGCTCAGCGTAAAAGATTGCCTCAGAAAAGGAACTGAACAAAAGTGTGTAGGTTTTTTTTTTAATTTTTAGTTTTTGCAAAAAAGCTTCAACCAGGGGTTTGTTAACAATATTGTATATTATCTACTTAACGATTCCCTGAATAACAAAAAGATCCAACCAGGAGTTTAACTATATTGTATATTGTCTACAAAAAGTAACGATTTAACACTCTTCATTCAGGGAAGGAAGGAGCTTCTATCCCTTTTAAACCGCAGGAGATACAAAGAAATGATGTTGACTCCTTTGGAGAAGAAACGTCTTCGATTATCTCCACTTGATATGAGGTTTCACCTCCGTGATCTGATTGGCTCAGGTCACCTCAAAACGGTGGACACACCCACTGGCATAGTTGTTCGGGTTGTGAAGGATTAAAAGTTAAAAGAGCTATCCGATCCCAACCGGATTAAAATATTTTCTTACTTACTGGGTCAATCATAAGAAGAAAAAGGTATGATAGTTTTGGTTCTTAGTTTTTAGTGGCCTGTTTCTGTTGAGTGACATTAATTACTATATTTTGCTGACTTGATCGACATTAATTTTAGCAATTTTGCAGCGACAATAAAATACATAATTTGGAGATTGCATACATCAGGTAATCAGAGATGATGTGCCTTCTTTTCTCCCAGCTGTTTGTTGTTTTCATCCATTCTGTAGCCTAATTTCTTTACCTGGCACAGATAGGTACTAGTAATTGATTGAATTTCCGGTCCGATACATATAAACCTGAAGTAGAATTCTCATGCAGGAAATTCAATAAAATTAATTTTATTTATATAATATGATTTTTTTACCTGGACTTCTATCTAACCCCATCGTAACCATTTCAAACTTGTACTAGACACCTACCATAGGAGTAGGCTCATAGATGCAAAGTCAATTATTTTACCAAAAAGGCATAAAAAGACAGTAATGCATTTTAATTCGAGGAGGCCTCTTGGGTGAGCTATATATGTCATGATGATCCTTCTCCGATATTCGCAAAGTGGGAAGTCCTGTGAACGAAGAACATTGACTTTTTTCTCCTTTTTTATGAGTTCCTGCATTGGGATGTTCATATTTTTGCCTATTATTATTGAAATTTAGGGTCTTAGGTCCAACCTTTTTAAAAAATGAGAAGGATAAAAAGGAAAGGAATTCTACCAATTTTTCGTTGTTCATAGCCTTGTGAGAAGGTATACTTGAAAACTTTTTTCTAATCAAACTCATTCTTTTCTTTATGGGTTTTAATTTGAATGTCAGGATTAAATAATTTTGATATATAAAAATTTCTCCTATAGGTGTTAATATCTTATGCTAAAACAAATTATTGGTACGTTGTATTGTGTGCATTTGCATATAGTGGTTAATCCACGTGAAGCTTAGTTAATTTGTGAAGTCATTTCTCTAGGGGTACAAGTATTTAACTTGAGTCTTCACGTTTGACTCAATTAGGGTGGTAAATATTTTTTCAAAGATTGATGAATGATACAATTTTTGTGGTGCCATTCTTAGTGTTGGTTATGTTATATGGGAAACTAACCTTGATCTTGGGAACCTGGAATGAGTGACATACAATAGAAATTGCAATTATCAGTTTCTAGAGTTTTTGTTTAAAGCTCTCTAAATTTAAAGAGAGACATTTATTTTTTACGAAAATTTTTAGGTATACACAAAATATAAAAATTCATAAATTCTTTCACTTTCATAATTTGTTAAAATTGAAGGTCTAATGCATAAGTATTATAATTGGTTCAATCTCAACGTGTAGCTTAAACATACTTTTTAATTGTTAACATACGAGTGAAAATTTCAACTTTAAGCTAGTTGAAGTCCAAATTCATGCGGACCTTTACGAGGATAGACGGGGATACCGATGTGGGGCAATAAGAGCGACAGCTAACGAAGAAAATTTTGGTTCATCAATTAGATGGGGTAGGGAACTGCTGGGACGACGCATCGTGGAGAATATGCCACTCAACAGGAGACAACAAGACTTTTTTTGTCACCCTAGTTTCGAATAATTAACAAAATCCATAAAGTGATGAGCAACCTAACCTACTTGTATTAAACAATCTTCTATAATTATACGATAAAGGTTCTTCAGGAGTTTAAGATATTAATCTGGAGGACTAATTCAGTTCCGCAGCACAGTTAGCGATGAATAGCGAATGGGTATTCATTTCATCCGTTATTACATATTAAAGTTTTTAATTTTATCTTAGAAGAATATCTAGACCATATCCGCTCGATAGACAAGCATGGAGCATTTGACAGATATGGCCATGCTAGTAACATGCACTTAGTATATTATATTTTTCTTCTATCTTAGTGATGTGAGCAGGAGTAAGGATTACTAAGGAGATGGCGTGCGTGACATGGGCGAACTTGTCATTCCAGTTAGACCTATGTCTAAAGCTAGGATCGAGAGATTCAAGGAGGCTCTCTATGTACATGTGGGTCAATTTGTGAAGAGGATGGAATGCACCAAGCGTATTAGAGTAGACTTATTTGAATCACAGCTCAAATTGATTCATTAATTTCAAATCTTTGAATTAGATTCACCTGGTACTTGAAGACCATTGTATTGAGCTACGCATTATCACTTAAGCCCAAGAAAAGAGGCCTTTTTATTTTAATTTGAACTTGTTTAAAGTTATTTATATTTTGGGCTTTCATTTATTTTAAGCTCAAGTATTTTGGCATTAAGCCTAGGTATAAATACTTATGTTTTAGGATTTTCGAACAACCTTTTGATCATATTGTCTTTTGTGAGCCGTCGGCCATATTGAGAGAAGAAACCCCTCTTGTTCTTTTAAACTTAAGAATTAAACATCACTTATCAATTGAATCAGATTGTGGTGTGATTTGAGCCTAAATGACTTTCTTGGTTTGTTCTTTACCCGTTATCTAGGTTGCTCGAGACAAGTTCTTCGTAAAGTATAGTAGGTAAATTTGAAACCCTGCATATCAGATTTAATTTAGTTAATTCGAATCTATCATCTTTTTCTTTCCTTAGATCCGAACAATATTTCAATTCCACAATGCGTGTTAGTTGGTATCAGAGCATTGGTGTAGAGAAGAATTCTTATTCAACTCCATTGGAATTCACGCAACTATCACCCATCACTATCTAATTATCGTCAGTTCATCAACTCAGGTGTGAATTAACTTTCAACCTAGGGTTTCTTATTTTTCTTGTTTTATCTTCTATTAATATTTAACTTGGAAAAAAAGAGTCAGAAAAAAGTCCAGGAAAAACGAAAAAAAGTCTAAAAAATCTTTTAAAATTTTAAAAAAGAAAAGTAAAAAAGGTTAGAAAAAAGTGCAAAAAAATGAAAAAAAAGAGTCAAAAACAAAATCTGGAAAAAATTCTAGAAAAAAATCCGAAAAAATCCAAAAAAAAGATGTTTTGTTTCATTATACTTGTACTTGTTAGCTAGTTCGAAATTTTCACACTCTTTTGATTCTTTTGATCAGTGAGAATTGGTTCCGAGTGGTGAATAGAATTTCAGAAGAAATTGAGTGGTAAAAGGCAGAGTGTGAGAGCTTATTTGAGGGAGTCATTGCTGTGACTTAAACACGAGGGGAGTGATATCAACTGAGTGAAACATGTGAGGGAGTGTGTGAGGTTATTTATTACTAAACTTGTTTTGCAGGTATATCATTTTATCTACATTGTCACAGGGAGGTAGTAATGTTGACAACCAAAGGGGAGATGCAAATATCGCTTTCACTTTTAGAGTCATGCAGCAATAATTTGAGAGGTTCAATCTAACCTTAACTGAGATTAGGGGACAGATGAATGAGCTTAGACAAGGGAGACGTGAGGAACCTTAGGGGAGGGATGCAGGTATACGCTAGCAGCAACCACCACCTCGGTATGAGCCAGAGGAAGATGACTTTGAGGAGGAGGAGTTTGAGGTATGCAAACCTAGGAGGGTTTAGAGAGATGTAAGGATGTCAATGGTCACGGTGGGCTGCGGGCTAGGATAGGCCGGCCCGCCTATATTTTTAATTTAAAAAATACAAAACGGCGTCATTTTGGACAAAACGATGCCATTTTGCCACACGGGCAGACCATGGTCGGCCAGTAGCCCGATCCAGGCGGACCATGGTCTGCCCGTGACCCGCCCATGGTCTACCAAACCTGGGCCAAAAACGGGCCGGGCTGGGCCGAAATTGCCATCCCTAGAGAGATGAGCCATTTAACAGAAGAGATAGAGACCTTTATCTATCAAGATGCAGATCCCAGCCTGCAAATGAAGGAATGATGTAGAGGCTTACTTGGAATGGGAAAGGAAGGTGGACCTAGTTTTTAAGTGTCACAATTTTTCTAAAGATAAAAAGGTAAAGCTAGTCGCTATTGAATTTACAGATTATGGTGACATCCAGGAGGAGAAATAGAGAGATGCCAATTACTATTTGGGATAATATGAAGGCATACATGAGGAAGCGGTTTGTGCCTTCTTACTATTACAAAGAGATGCACCAGAAACTTCAAAGACTCACTCAGGGGTCTAAATCAGTGGAGGATTACCACAAGAAGATGGAGGTGGCTATGATCCGAGCCAACATAGAGGAGGACCCAGAAGCTACAATGGCCAGATTTTTTAGTGGACTCAATAGGGAGATAGCCAATGTTGTGGAGT
>JANIIA010000010.1:20808591-20822944 GCA_027478495.1 Erythroxylum alaternifolium | reverse complement strand
TAAAATATTATTGACGGTTGTCATTTAACAACAAAAAACCATCATGCAGTTATCTAGAATTTTAAAGTTTAACAAAACAAGAAATTAAAGCAAAAAAAAGTATGAAAGTTACATGATTACTTTGTCGGAAAAAAAAAAGAGCCTATGGCAATTTGGGTTTTTTGTTGCTGTCATTAACATCTGCATTTGACGTTGGTATGGGTTCAGTTTCACTGAATCTTTGATGAAGGCATTGTCTGACTCTTGAAGAAGATTCAATAATATCTTCTAAAAATATAAAAAACTAAAGTATATTAGCTACAGAATATATAAGGTAACATTAATATTTTTTATAAAGACACTAGGTAGATAAATAATAGATGATAACATAATTAAAGTACAAAGGAAGTTTACATAGTTTGACAAAGATAAAAACGAAAAAATTAAATGAATAAATAATGACAAATACCAAATTCAATGAATAAGTAATGACGAATACCTGAAATAGGAGTAAGTGTAATGTCAACAGTGTTATGTTGATCGCCAGTTGAAATTTGATCATTTTCTCCAATTGAAGTTGAAGCCTTTTGTAATTCATTATCATCAATTTCACGGTAATAGATAACAATGAATCGCTGTCTTCTATCTGGTGAGTAAACATTTACATTGATATGAAGAAGAAATGTCTTGGTTTTCAATTCTGCATGGACCTTTTCTAGAGGAAGTTCGATACTGTTATTATGGGAAGGTAAAAATAGTAATTGTTAATCATATAATAAAGATATCATAATTCTTGTTATATTAAATCGCATTAGAAGTAAGTTAAAAAAATTACCTTGTGATAATATTGCATAGCTTTAATTGCGATAAAATTCAAAAGTTTTTCACCAAATTTCCTGTTTCTTTGGTCAAATACAAGTCATAGCGGCATCTATATTTGCAACCAAAAGTTAACGAGAATATATATGTTAGTTAGATATACTAAAAGCTTGTTATAAAAGAAAAAAACAGGAGATTAAAATCATGGGTGGTTATGTCACACCCGTGAACATGTCATACCCATGAAACTTCCACACATATACAGTTCAGAAGACAAAGGCAGTAAATTGGAAAGAGAAAAGAGGAAAAGAAAAACCTGGGGCCGAAAGTTTATCTCTGCAAGAATTACAAATGAATGGAACTCCATAAGTAGCAGCTGTAGATCGAAAGCATTTTCTACATATCATATACAAATACTTTTGCAAGATGTGTTGGGATGGAAATATTAGCTTTAATCCATATTATCTGCAAATATATAATAAGATTTTTATTAAAAAATTAATATCAAAAAAGCAATGTGTATGAGAATATAAAATATATTTACCTTACTGGTAGACTTCAAGAAGATGATTTTCGTAATTTTTTGATGTGATCCAAAAGATATATCAGGATTATATCTCATATAAGCTTGTTCATTAATAAGGTTTTTAAGCTCTTTATTATTTTGTTGTGCCTTAAAAGATAATAATTATAAATATAAAATCATTAAAATATTATAAAATCGATACATAATTTGATTAGTTATTGGAGTAAAGATAAAAAATATGGCAGTACCAATTTTTAAGATCCGCAATTTCTTGTATCAGTGGATCAATAAGAATTGCCGAGTCAAACTAGGTGGATAATGCAACACCTAAAAAATTTTAATTTTAAGTTAAAAATAAAATAGAAGAATAACTAATAACATGTAAAAGTGTGATGAAGAAATAAAAAATACCATCACAAAAGTTGACTTTTAGCCTGTGGCACACAATTATTGGATAAGAATGTAACAATTCGATAATTTATTGGCCCTCATTAGTAACAAAAGAATTCCACATCGACAGTATAATTGTTTGTTGCCTAATATAGAAAAGAAATGTCAGCAAAAGAGAGGGAAACTATATGAGGTTTTACTAATTATAAAGAATAACAGAGAATGTAAATTATTGTTTGTTGGCAGGAACAAATTTTTGCACAGTTGAAAGTTTGCCATCTTTGTTGATTTCTTTCTGATCCAAGACTTCAGCAATCACAGCTAAAATATCTATCACATGTTAAATATAACTATCGTCAGATATGATAGGAAAAAATAGTTTAACGTTGTATAAATAAATAGACAAAGGATCTAACCAACTGATTTTTCCTTGTCGTTTATATAGTTGATAAAATTCGTGAAAGGTGTATAGTTAAATTTCATAGGGATAATGTTGTGATCATCTGGCACAGGTTCAATAACAGTATGACTTGTAATTATTCCTAACAATAAAAAAATAATATATATGCAAAGATCAGTTCTTTATTAAAAAATTAAATAAATTTTAACAATAACAAATAGTATATATATGTGTTATTTCTTTTTTTAATAATAATAGGTGAGAAGCTACAGTTATGAATAATAAATTACAATGGTAATGAAATGAAACATAAAATAATGGGAGCCGTAGCATTTAAGAAGTAACCCTTGTTAATAATAACCACAAAAACTTTAAAAAAAATTCGGCGGTTAGATTTAATACTCTGAACAACATATAACATATCATGAAGAGAAAATTACAGACGGTGGATAAAAGAGTAAGTCTTTAATGGAGATGATGTCATGCGTTCAATATATGACTTTTTATAATTTTATGCTGGAGTTTATAAATGTAATTAGAAGAGAAAGAATATGAGTCAAATTTAAATATTTTATATAGGATAAAATGCTACTGAACTCAAGTTTGTTAAAAACTATAAGTGATGATTAAAATTTTCATATATCAGATAATAAATGAAACATCAAGAAAATGTAATCCCAAAAATGTGATATAATACAAAAAATGTAAACATGAATATCACAATCACACTCGTAAGATCTGGATTTTTTAAAAAATTTAAATTTTCAATTTAAGTTGAAGTTTGACTAAAAATTTTATAACTAAATTAATATTAAAATTTGGGTTAAATTGAACTAAATCTCTTAACCTTTCAATTTAAATTATTTTAAAATTTAAACTCAAATGCAACTTAAATTTCTGTCAATTTAATCTTTACTCATTAATTTTGAACAAAGTCGAATTTGAGTAAAAAATGCCAATAACCATATTAGTTAGCCATCGGATAAGGTGGATAACCAAAAAAGAATTCTTTTATTATCAAATAAATCACTTGATTTTCTATTTTATCATTAATTCGATCATCATTCTATTTTATCATTAAATTTCAATTGCTATTCTTTTTTTTCCTTATCTAGAAGGGCATTATTCACAATTTAAAATATAACATTTTCTTGTCTCAATTATTACGTTACTTCACAGTCACAGTCCCGCTTTTATACCTTTAATGTTTTATTTTACATGTTTAATCTGTTTCGATTTTTAAAATATTGACTTAGAGTAAATTAGGATGGCAAGATGAGAAACTCAGATTACGCAAATCGAAAAACTATCACTTGAGAGCTTAGTTAATCTAAAATAGTCAGACAATTTACGGTGCCTAATTTCCATCACAAAAACGTGAGTATCGTGCAGGTCTTAATTATTCTGATATTGAGAAAAATAAACCCATCAGTTATTTGTCATACGTAAAATTAAATTCATGCTTCTTGTAAGCTTGACATCTATATAACATCAGTCCAGTGGCAGTGATCAAAACCCGAAAATACCCTTACATTCCTCGCATCATCGTCTGTCCTTTTCATTCCTCGCATCATCGTCTATTGTAGGAGCAATCCTCGAGGTGAGTGATACGGTTAATTGTGGATAGGTATGGGCATATGGGTCTCATTTCGATGTGTAGGTATCAATTCTAAATTATAATTATTGTATTTTAGCTTTTATTTTAATGAATTGCTATTTAATTGAATCCCCAACAGTATTTTATCTACAGTAATTGTTAGTTAACGTTCAAAGAAAGCAAATGTTGAAGAGTAAAGCAAGATAGGATTACGCAGATCCGAAAGTCAATTCATATATTATCTTATAAAGGATAAGTTCAATTTGGATTGGTCCCCGTTTATTTCTAATTTTTGGGTCAAAAGTACAAAAAGGGGAGAGAGAATAGGTATTGTGGAGTGAAATAAATGACAAAAGTTAATGGAAGTAAAACATTGAATATAATGGGTATGATATGTTAAGTCACAGTGGTGAGAGAGCTCTCGACACAAGTGAATAATTAACATAATGTGATACATGCAATTCATGTTTTGTAACTATTAATCAATAGATAAAAAAGTTTATAAACAGAACAGCAAGAACACATGATAATAGTAAGTGAGAACTTACAGATGGTTGAAAAACAAAGAACTCTTATTTACTTAAAGAGAGAAGACGGTACTGAAATGTAGCGAGAAGGAATCAAAAGAAGAAAAAAAATACCTAGTTAATGTTGTAGTTATCAGTACATAAATTCAAAAAAAAAAGGGCATGTTTTGGTAAATACTAACGCAAGCAATAAAAGCTTCAACTTTCGCATTCGTTTCACATGTATTAATAAAAATAAGCAAAATTAACAACAAAACTTTGCGGAAATGCAGGTGGCCTACCTCTCTTTTATCAGACAATCGTAGCAACACCCACTTTATGTCAACCGTTAACAAGGATAGCTTTTAATAGAGCTAACAATAAAGATGCCATAATCTAATTCCTTTTTGGCATTTGCTGAATAAAACTATTAATGATAAGAAACTGATTAGTGGTGAGCAAGTAATAACTTGTTTCTTATACCTAATTACATGCAAAATCAAAAAAAGGCATGCATTATTGTGATTAGATATAGCTAATCCGCATATATGCAGGATAAATGACAAGCTTTGAAGATAAGGCATTTAGTTAGGAGGCAACCCATTCGTTACTTTTTTGACTTATGGCCAGGGGGCCATCAACTTGTAGCATTTTTCGGTAAAAGAAACTGGTTTGTGAAGATAAAGAAATGAGCGTAATCCTCATATATGCTACAGCATCTTCACGTGTATGTGCACAAAATCTCAACGTAGTTTGTCTGGACATACGTCTGTGTTAGAAGAAGATGATGAGACAACGTTGTCAGTAAATTAAGAAAATTAAAATTACGTTAATATTAAAATTTAAAATTTTCAATTTTAATATCATATAATTACAGCAGATTAAATTTCTAAATATAATCAAAATAGACAATAATTTTTATGGGTTTTCCTGGAGCGGCAGGAACTCAGACATAAGTTTGTTACTCAGTCAAATGAGAAAAACTGGGGAATAAACCGAACGTAGAATTCAAACCAATAGCAAACAATAGGGTAGCAGGTTTTAGTAAGCAATTCAACATTTAAAATGAGCTGCAAAATTGTCCACATGTAATAATAATAAGATTATTATTCAGACATACTTAATAGCATCCATTTGAGACGTAGAATTCAAACCTACCATCCATTTGAGACGTCATGTCCATTAATAGCAAAATCGTTTTCAATGTGAAATTATTGAGGGCAATATAAATACTAACCTGAAACCAAAGGTAGCAACAGTGCTTAACATTGGTATGAGAATAACAATAACAACTTTTTTGTAGGAGAAATAAAAGCCTCACGAAATTCTGACAGATTAAATTGGAATTGAGGAAGATCCTCACCAGCAATCGCAAAATCCATTCTGATAAGAAGTTACCCAGAACTGCAAACAAAGCAGGAGAAAGAACTCATATCAGTATAGTAGCTATAATCCCAAAATGGAAAGAATGCAAACTTTTAGAGATTTGCCTTATTCAGGAGATTTACTAAGCAAGCATTTCTCATTATTGATTGGCAAAGGGATCAAATATAAATCTAAAGGCCATTGGTCATATTTGTGATACTTGATTTCTCAACAGGTTTGTTTGATGTTGTAGAATTGTTATGTAAGGCTTTCTTGCCATCTTATGACCGTATAGGTAAGTCATGTTAAGGTGTTACGTTTACATCATCTGATTTGACATAAACTAGTGGGAGAGCAAGAGAAATGTATATGCTACTTTCTTAGTGTTGCAGTTATCCTAATTAAAAGTTGATTCTACAAGTTTTAAGAAAGACAATCATGTCTTTTAATTTAGGTGTTCTTAATGCTATTTCATTATTCATGTATTGATTATTAAAGTAAGATCTTACTTGTGGTATATTTAATGTCTACACATGTAACTTTTCTCAGTTCAGAACTATACCAGTGATTGATGAGATGATGGTACCCAGAATCATTGACAGCCACATAAGGTTTGGCTAGCTGCTAGATTGAACCCTCAACGCCATTTTCAGCTGGAGTGAAGAGCTTGCTCGCAGCACCATAGTTCATCCCTTGTGGATGTGGTTGGCTTAACTCAATTGCCAGTGGCTTCAAGTGCCATCATCCTGGAGTAGCAGGATCGTTCTGGAGGCATAAATCTTTGAGGAGGTTGAGTTGATTTGCTCTAAGTAAGGCATTAATGCATCGTGATGATCTAATATGAATAGCCTATTACTCTCAAGTGCCTATTTTATATATAAGAGAAATCAACAAATTTTAATGCGTTGCGGTTCTTGTAGATTCTGAGATTGGTCTTTAATATGAAATGAGACTGGAAGAGATTAGGGAATTCCATACTTGATTTATGGTGAGTCCATCCATGTTCTCTTCAATGTCCTCCTTTGTGATTGTGCTATGTTGATTCCCATATTCTTTTGGATCTAACTTACTGGCTGGAGGGAACTCCTGCAGCAAATTTCCTGAGTATAATTACACATTAGCAACCATAACAAGGAACAAATGGCTAGTGCATTGTAACTAGTTATTTTACTGGGAGGCGGCTGATGCTGACGGGGTTAACTCCAGCAAGCATATATCTTCCAAACTCTTCATCAGTCCCCCAAGCAGACTTATCCTCTGCAATCATAACACAAAAATCTCTTTAAGAATCAAATTCATTTATTTTTTTGTCACATAAAGATGCAATCTCAGGTATCAATACTTGAACAATGGATTTCAGAGCATAGGCAAGAAAATCAGAAAATTTCATGTTGGCAAACCGTTCGTCTCTTGGAACATAAATGTTCAAGCTTAGGAGTGGCAAACATAAGGAATGACTTGAAAAGAAAGGTAATTTAATCTCATTAGTTTGTTTTGAATCTAATATGGCTAAATTTTGTCATGATACATGGTAGATTGATTTTGGTTGTACAATCCATATTACAAATGAGTTATAGGATTTTTAAAACTTAAGGAAACCAGTGGGAAGTGATTAGTATATCTTATCTGGAAACAAGATATGTTCGCGTGCGGAGGCTGTTGGGGATTGCAATTTAATTTTATATACTGGTTTTATTTTAAAATTAGAAAAGATATTTTATAGTCCCAATATCTCTAAGAAATTGATTTCAGTTTCAAGACTTGTACCATTTAGATATTCCTTTCATTTTTCAGATGAATCTTTTAAGTTAAATTATAAATCTGAAGTTGTTGGGAATGGTACATTATTTGATAGTCTTTTCTATTTTAATTTATAAGATAATACCTGTTACAACGCAACATATGTTTATAATGGAACAAAACATTGTGTCATAAATGAAAATTCCTTTATATTGTGACACCGAAGATTATGACATATCTCTATAGAAATGATTAAAAGATTAGTAAATGGTGGAGTACTTAGTACTTTGGATTTTATCGATTTCGAAACTTGTATGGACTGCCTACAGGGAAAGAAAAACAATAAACCAAAGAGAGATGCAAAAAGAAGTTTACACATATTAGAGATCATACATACAGATATTTGTAGTCCAAATATGGACTCGTATGGTTAGAAATACTTTATCTCATTTATAATAATTACTCACGATATATGTATCTCTACATGCTTCATAACAAGAATGAAGCACTACATGCTTTCAAAATATTCAAAGTTGAAGTAGAGAAACAATGCGATAAGCAAAAATCATAAGATCTGATAAAAGTAGGGAATATTATGGTAGATATATTAAAGGTGAACAAGCATCTGGTCCATTTACGAGGTATCTTCAAGAAAATAGACTAGTAGCTCAATACAGTATGTCTGGATCTCTGGACCAGAATGGTGTGGCAGAAAGAAGAAACCGAACATTATTGGATATGGTACGAAGCATGTAACGTTGAAGTCTTTGGGCCCTTTTTGTATTAGTTTGTACTTAGAGATACTACTGTATATTGATATATACATATTTGTATAGGAGTTCAAAAATGTATTTGAATCCTTTCGGTATCTATGCCAGTGATATATGATATTATATGTGCTACATGAACTTAGAGTTCATCGGTATGTGAAATTTTGGAGATTTTCGACATATAAGCCTTTTAGTGTGAAAAACCGAGTCCATTGGATGGATATAACCATGGTGGTTGAATTAAATGTGTTATAATGCCTTAGAGGTGGTTAGACATGATTTATAGACTTATTGGACACCTAGAAAGCTTAACCGGAAAAGTTGATGTACAAAAGGATTTATTGGCAAAATTGTTAAAAGTGAAAGGACTTATTTGAAAATTTTCAATTCTTGGAGGACCAATTTGTAATTTTATAAAGTTAAGGAGCTTAATTATAATTTTCAAAAGTCCGAGGACCAAAATGAAAATAAAAGTTTTGGTCATTCTCAAATTTTGGGCTTAATTGCAAATTTAAGAAAAGTTTGGAGGGTATAATGATAATTTCACATAACTAAGGGCAATAAGATAAATTCATCATATTTGGTCAAAGAAGAGTCAAATTCTAGACCCTTCTTCATGAGTGTGGCCATGCAACCCCTTTATTTGACATTAAAACACTTAGTTTTAATTAAAAGAAAGGAGAAGAAAGGAGAAAAGAAGAGGAGAAGAGGAAGTTTCGGCCATCACTCAATTTTCACCAAGTTTTTGATTCATCAACTCAAACCAAGGTGTTCTAAGCTAATTTGGGGTCAAGGAACTTAAATTTATCGTTAGATTTGAGAAATTCTTAAAGTATTTAAAGATATCACCAAAGGAAAGTATAGGTAAATTTTGTCTCATCTCTCTCTACATTAGGATTTTGAGTTTGGTGTTAAGATATGTTGTTGTTCATGCTTGAATATGCATGAATCATGGTTTAGGTGAATGAAATGTGTTATGGAGAGGGTTCTTTAAGTCAAAACTGAAAATGCCCAACCTTTTGGTGAAAGTTTGTGAATTTTTAAATAACTTTTGGAATTGATGATTTAAATGAATTCTATGGTGTTAATTGTGCATGAATAATGTGAATTGATGATGAAAAATGAAGAAGATGTATGTTGGTTAAGGTTAGGCCGAAATGATGAAGAAGAAGTTAATTAATGTAATGAGTTGTGTAATTGATAAATGTAGCTTAAATGACGGGAGTTGGTTTGAATGAAGTGGTGGAATGTGTCATTAAGTAGAATTGTTACTATATGACGTAATAGGAGCATGAATTATTATGCTAAAGTCTTGAAAATTTAACTTGAAAGTTATGCACTTTAAGTTTTTGATAAATTGTTTAGGTGAACTTGGCTTAGGATTTAAGGCCTTATAATGGTAAGCATTGGAAAACATTGTCATGTTTACTTAGAGTGAACTTAGATCGATGCTTAGGTTGTCGAGAAATGGCCTAATGATCTTGGATAAAGATTTGTTTAATTATGCTTTGAAATGAGTAAGTATTGAATTAAAGACATTAAATGCCTTAGGAAATGCAAAAGAAAAGCTAATGTGACTAGTAATGAAGTAACCATGTGAGGTATTTAATGGTCGAATTCTATAGCTTAAAGGGAGTGGTATTGTGTTTTATACACTCATTTGATAGTGTATAATTATGAAATTTATGTTTAGTTGGTAATTTCATCGTATGTCTTTTATGCATAAAGGCTCGGGAGCTGTGAATCAAGGAGCTCGTACCGAGGACTATTGAAATTAAGAGAGTCTATACCTTTTTTTGAGGTGAGTTGGGGAAACCATATTTCTCAAATAGAAGTGGAACATCCTAAGACGAATTGAATGAATTGTTTGTGATTTTTTACCTAGGCAATGTAAGGTAAAATTGAACTTCAAATGGAAGCTAATATGCCTAGGTATTTAAAAAATAATATTGTTTTGAGTAAAATTTTGCACTTGGAGTGCAAAAGATGACGTTTATTACATGAAATAATGTTTTAAAATTTACATATGTATGATCGAGCCATATTTGCCGCGTATATGTGTCCTATTTGTCTTAGAGCCATCACAAGGTCTTATTTCATCGGTTGGACTGATGCCTTATTTGATTTTATACTTAACATTTTGAATATGATTTGCTTTGTGATTGGTGAGGAAACGATTAGCCAATCATATGTTGTGCAAAACTGATTTAGCGACCCCTGTACCCTTGACGCTGGTACATAAAAGTTGAGTCCCCGTATCGACACCTTTCTACGAGACTTGTGCATGATTCCACACTTGGGGTCTAGACACCGACCAGGTCATTAGTTAGGGTCATGACGCTCTTATTGATTGTAGTCCAGACTCACCACGGATGAAAGTCAAGTCAACACCGAGGATCGGTGGGTGTGCGCTCTAGTTTGGCCGACTAGTGATGTTACACATGATTGTTTTGACTTACCCTGATATTTGTTTTTCTGACGAGATTTGATTCGAACATGTGATGTTTTTATGCTTTCGTGTATTAGAAATGGAACCTATGTTCATGGATGAGTGAATTAACAGGCTAGCTCTATATGGTTCCTAACTAATATACATTGAGTCATAGGCTAGGCTTATGTGGTTCTATGCATTGTATGTTCACCTTATAGGATATCTATACCATCTTGGTGTGTATTGAGTTCTATTAGCGATATATGTTTTTCTTGCTTACTAAGTACATAGTGTACTCACCCCCTCCGCTTTCCAACCATGCAGGTTAAGTTAGTGAGCTTGAAGCTCTGTGAGGTTTATGCTGTCTTTTGAAGATTTCAGGACATTGCTGCAGGTTGGTAGCCTTTATTTTGTAGTTTTGTTGCATAGTGGCTCATAAACTGTTTTCTTTGGGTTGGTCATATGAATATGCTTTATAATATTATAAATCTAGACTGTTTAAACATTGTATAAGACCTTATGTATGATCTTTGATATTGTTGTTGGGATTGCTTTGAGTGGAATTTAAAGTCCTGAAAATATGGTAAAATTTTTGGTGTGAATATAGAAATGTTTAAAATTGTTTACAGGTTTTAGGATTTTTAAAATACAGCTGTTGTGCTACCCAAATTTTCTTTTTCTTTTAAAAAAATAAATATACCCATAATGATGAGAAGATATTCAATTAGCCTTGTATGGTCAGATTAAGGACACTGTTAGTGTCCTTGGCCTGAGTATGCGGTAGTTGTCATGGGCTCGATGTGGTATCGGATCGTGACAATAAAACAGATTCCACGTTATGCTAAATTCATTAAGGAACTTTGCACTTCAAAACGAAAGTTAAAATTTGATGAGAAAGTGCAATTGGAGGAGAATGTTTCAGCTATTTTGCAAAAGAAAAAGCTTCCATCTAAGTGCTAATACCCAGGTATGTTCACCATCCCATGTAAAATTGGTGATTTGAGAATTGAAAAAGCTATGTTAAATTTGGGTGCTTCCATAAATATGATGCCTTATGATGTTTATAAGTCTTTGAATATGAGACCTCTCAAGGAAACTAATGTAGTGATTCAATTAGCGAATCGTTCAAATGCTTATCCAAAGGTGTGTTAGAGGACATTTTAATTCAAGTAGAGGATATGCTTTTTTCAGTTGATTTTTATATTTTACAGATGGGGGGTGATGATGTATCTTCTTCAACCCTAATTTTATTTAGAAGGCCGTTCTTTAAAACCACCAGAACGAAAATTGATGTTCATGATGGGTCATTGACTATGGAATTTATTGGTGAACTAATTAAATTCAATATATGAAATGTTATGAAAATTTCAGATGATGAACAACCTAATGTTTCTGTGGATTTTATTGACACATAGGTGCAGGAAAATTCGTTATTGAGTGGAAGGGTTACATTTGAAACACTCTTGGAGAATAAAGAGATGTCATAGTGGCAAAGCATTCAAGATTTGTTACTGCTCAATCATGAATTAAAGGTGATGTATTGTAAATTAGAGAAATCCCAACAATTGGAGAGGAAGTTGCCGTATATGGAGCTAACATGCAACACCTCCAAGCTACTGTCGTCCTTGCTCCAACCACCAACATTGGAGTTAAAGAATTTGCCTAGCTATTTAAAATACATCTTTTTGGGTGAGAAAGGCACATTACCTATTATAATCTCTAATAAAATTACTCTTTTGTAGGAAAATCAATTGATTTAAGTGTTAAAGGAGTATAAGGAAGCTTTTGGTTGGACAGTGGACAATTTAAAGTGTATTAGTCCCACCATTTGCATGCATCGGATATTGATGGAAGATGAAGCCAAGGAGGTGAGGCAACCCCAACGTCGATTAAACCTACCCATGATGGAAGTGGTGAAAAAGGAAATCTTAAAGCTTCTTGACATTGGAATCATCTATCCAATTTCGGATAGCAACTGGGTAAGTCCAGTACAGGTAGTTTCGAAGAAAAATGGGGTAACGGTGATAGAAAATAGTGATGGTGAGTTAATACCTACCTGTATTCAAAATGAGTGGTAAGTTTGTATAAATTATAGGAAGCTAAATTTGTTTACTAGAAAAGATCATTTTTTGCTTTCATTTATTGATCAAATGCTTGCAAGACTTACAGGTAAATCTCACTATTGCTGTTTAGATGGCTATTCAAGGTATCACTAGATTTTGATTGCATCTAAGGACCAGGAGAAAACAACCTTCATATATCCATTCGGCACCTTTGCTTACCGAAGAATGCCATTTGGGTTGTGTAATGCACCATCGACATTTCAAAGGTGTATGGTAAGTATTTTCTCTAACCTTATGGAAAATTGTATGGAAGTTTTTATGGATGATTTCATGGTTTATGGAGAGTCTTTTGAAACATGCATTATCAATCTTGAAAAAAGTGCTTAAACGCTGGATTAAGACTAATTTAGTTTTAAATGATGAAAAGTGTCATTTCATGGTTGATCAAGGCATAATTTTGGGTCATGTGGTTTCTTCTAAAGGAATTGAAGTCGATAAGGCTAAGATAGATGTTATTTGCTCTTTATCTTAACCCGTGACTGTGTGAAAAGTTCATTCTTTCTTTGATCATGCAGGATTCTATCGGTGATTTATCAAGGATTTTTCAAAGATTGCACAACCCATGTATAGACTCCTCCAAAAAGACGTGAAGCTTGATTTTGATGAGCCATGTAAGATTGAGTTCGATGAACTCAAGGAACGACTTACTACGACTCCGATTATTTAACCGCTAAAATGGGATATTCCATTCGAGCTAATGTGGGATGTTTCAGATTATGCAGTTGGAGTCGTATTGGGTCAAAAAGTAGACAAGGTACCTCATGTTATCTATTACGCGTCCATGACATTTAATGATGCTCGAAAAATTATTCCACGACGGAGAAAGAGTTTTTGGGTTGGAAAAGTTTCAGTCCTACTTATGGGACACGAAGGTGATTATCTATTTAGACCATGCAACTCTAAAATACTTGGTGGATAAGAAAGAAGCAAAGCCGAGATTGATTCGATGGATCTTACTTCTTCAAGAATTCGATTTAGAAATGCATGATAAGAAAGGAGCTTAAAATTTAGTGGTTGATCATCTCAGTAAGATCATTCCAACCAATGCATCGGATGACATCCAAGATGGATTTCCAGACGAAAGTCTCTTCGCAATCCAATAGGTAATTCCATGACATGCTGACATAGTTAATTTCTTAGTAACTAAGTCCTTATCTTATGATTTATCTAAAGCTGAAAAAGATAAAATTAAGTGAGAGGCTAAATATTACATTTGGGATGAACCTTATCTTTGGAAGTTTTGTGCTGATCAAATTGTTAGAAGATGTGTTATAGATGATGAAATTCCCTCAATATTAAATTTCTGTCATTTATCTGCATGTGGGGGACATTTTAGTCCTAAAGAACAGCTCGCAAAATTCTTAAATGTGATTTATTTTGGCCTAAGTTATTTTATGATTCTTACATGTTTGGCAAGTCTTGTGATCGTTGTCCAAAAATAGGTAGCTTGGGATCGAGAGATCAAATGCCACTAACTAATATTCTGGTATGTGAGATTTTTAATATCCGGGGAATAAACTTTATGGGTCCTTTTCCTTCTTCCTTTGGTAAGAATTATATTTTGCTTGCTGTGGACTACGTTTCAAAATTGGTTGAAGCTAAGGCAACTGCTGGAACCCCTCCCTGGGCCGGTCCACGGCCCGACGTCCTACGTGACATCTGGACCCGTGGCCCACGGGGGAGGAATTCCCCACCAGGGATGCTTAA
>JANIIA010000010.1:20730706-20752987 GCA_027478495.1 Erythroxylum alaternifolium | reverse complement strand
TAAGAAAACACTTTTCTTAATTTTAAAGAGTCAAATTAATTAATTTCAATCTAATTGAAACTAATTAATTCTAGTTTTAGAAACTTCTTTTGTAAAATTAATTAAGAATCAATATAATTACTTATCTTAATCATATTAAGAAAAATTTTAAAGTTAAGATCTTTTCTTAATTAAAGTAATCTCATTATATTTATAATTTCTAACATAATCCAATTATAAAATAAATCATTTAAAACCTTAGCTTGATTCCAATTATCGATTTGATAACTTATTTAATTTGATAATTCAACTTTTGAAAATTAAACTAAATTTCAAAACATTCCTAATAAAAATTACCCTTGAAAACAATTTTTAACAATTGGAAAAACACTTTTTCAATTTTATTAGGAGTACAAGCTAATTTAATCACCATTAAATTAATTTAATTTAAATGAAGGTTTTTCAAACATTAAAATCAAATAAAATAAGCGGGGGAGCTCTTTGACACGTACCAGAGTTTAATGTGCGTGTGCGTGCACCAAACGCGCCAGTCAACATTCCACGTTTACTCGAACGTGCCCCAGGGAACGAGGCACGTATCGCATATGCCCCCGTCGTCTCCTACGTTTCTTCAACTTGTCTCCAACTGCCGATCATTCTCCCCCACGTTTCTCTAAAATCGCAACCCCTCTTCCCATGTCACCTGCTTCATCCTCAACCGTCGAGTCTCTAATCAACGGTTCTCAAATCGCCACCCCATCTGCTTCTCTGTTTCTCCTCGCAGTCCACTGCATTTGCCATCACCTGCCTCCCATGCTTTCAGACGTTGCTTGCTGATTCCCCTTTTCTATATGCAATAATCGCCACAGTGACACCAACTAATGGCGTCACCTGCGACCCCATTCAGTAGCTTCACAATGGGCGTCAAAATGATGCCAACCAGTGGCATCATGATAGGCATAGTCACTAGCGACGTTGGTTTCCGCAGATGGGTGGTTATTGCACATCTGTATTTAGTAAACAAGAAGGCAATAAACCCAAAAAATGCCAAATAAAAAAAACAATTTCCAGATCCAGGTAAACCAAGCAGAATTAGAGAATACGAATAGACGTAAATCAGAAACACGCAAAAGCAAAAAAATAGATGCAATTGTGTGTTTGGCAATGCGTAAATGCAGAAAAAACATTTCAGAGGCTAGAATATACACATATTCTGAACAATTCATATGTAGCATCCTACAATATTCGAGAGGAGGCATATCCAACCTCTCTTCTTTTTCTTTTTTTTTTCTTTTTACAATTGAAAACAAGATACTATGATTATTCTCTTTTGATATACATAAAACAGAGGAGGCATATGACTCGTTTAGAAAAGAAGAAAGAAAAACATAAGAAGAAGACAACCAGTGCCCGAGACTTGAGTGACCCAGCTTGAGCTACTGGCCTACGTTTTCTTTCAGCAAGATGCCCGTAATCTTAGTTGGATCATGTACAACTATTTATGTGTATATGTATTTGTAGATGAAAAATTGTACAGAGTAGTAGTTACGTAAACTTTCCAATTTTACGTGGTCATCTCTTGCACAAATAAAAACAAAATAATCAAAAGCAAAATAACAAATAACACTAGAAATTTGGTAACGCACTTCGACACTCTTTGCTTACGTCTGCGGGGTCCTCACCTAGATTAATTCTTTCACCAAAGTACAATAGAATTACCTAAGGCTTTACTAAGCCGATACGACTCAACCCTTAACACTATCTCTCCACCTCACTTCTTGTGAAAGATTTTCACACCCAATAACATGACCGACTTGTGTTAGCCTCAACAGAGGATTTTTTCTAAACAAATATAATTAAAAGATAATTAATAAAAATAACTCAAGTGATCAATCAACTAAGAACAACATAATAATACATTTAAGATAAAATAGCAGAAAAACTTCCCTAAAAGCTCAACTTCACTTAAATAAACCTAGAAGTCGTCACAACAACAATGAGAAAGCAGTCCACCCAACAGCCACTCCACAAATCTTCCTTAATTCAGCCTCCAACAAATTAAATAGATATCAGGCATAACCCATTAATTAAATACCCAGCCAAAACCTTCACCAAGTAATAATGGACTATTTACGCAAGAGCTGGGTCACGCAAATCTCAACACCCCTCCAGCTGTGTTTTCCAAAAATCTAATTAACTCTTACTACACAGTCGACGCAACACCACCTGATTCACTTATCCCATAATGATGCAACACCACTTGATTCACTTATCCCATAATAGATACATACACGGATCTAAAAATGAAGACCTACACTCCAATTACATAAACATTAGTCGTGGGTCACACACTCACGCACACCACCAAGCAAAAGTCAGCCGTAATTCTTTTTCAGAAAAAAAACAACACACCCTCGTATTTTTTCCATAAACTTACTTAATTCATAATGAACTTACGACAATTACCCTTTTTCCACTCATTCACATAAAGCAACTTAATTCAAAATAAAATTTCCAACCATGCCCCTATTTCTCCATCATACACATAAATTAATTTTATTCAATCTGGAATTTTCTTCAATATCCTTTATCAAATTCCCATCTATTCAAGATAGAATTATGTTCTATCTAAAACATTATCCAACTAGGTTTTTGAATCCAAGATAATAAAGAATATGTCAATTTAAAGAAATATGCCAAAATAAAATAAAATAGATATATTTAACATATATCTAATAATCTCTCCCTTTTTGGCATATTTGTCACAAATCCAAAGCTCCCCCTAAGTTACATAATTAGGCATATAAGTATCAAATTCACAATTCATATAAACTCCCCCTCAATCCAACATCAAGTTTCAAAGAACATCCATAGTAACAGTAATCCAATCATCCAAATTTCTCTCTTTTTGGACAAAAGATACCAAAAAGTAAGACAAATAGTCACACATATACCTCAAAATCCCCCTTGAATGGAACAGTCACCATAAACATTCTAATAACTCTCCCTTAGGACAACAGTGTCAAAATGAAGAATGCCTTCAACACAATCAATCTCAACGAATAAAGAAACATAAAAATCAACAGTAGGTACAACGGAAGAATCATACGCACGTTAAGATGACAATTTACCACCATTTAAAATACCGAAAGATATGCCTGAAAGAGAGAGTAATAGCCGAGAGATAGACCTATAATGATAAGAGACCTAAAAAGTCTTCGGTGGAGCCAAATAGAAGTCACAATGCAAACTACTAAAAGGATGAGACGACAATGGCAACATAAAAACTAAAGAAGAACTAAAGAATTTTTTTTTACTTTTCTTTTCCTTTTTTGTTGTTTTTTTTAAATAAATAGCATCAAACCATACTTCAAAAAATGTAAAGCACACAGTCTCTATACCCCTCGAAGAAATTCAAACCTGAGCTTGTTCTTCGTCACATTATCTCGGTCATGAACTGTCTGATTGATTTCTTCATCTGAAGTAACTGACTTATCCTTAGTCTGAACATTTTCTTCAAAAGCAGTAAGGAACTGTGAATCTGAGCACTTTCTTTTTTTTTTCCTTCATTACATCTTTATGCTTGTCCTTGACCCTTTCTAACTCAAGTGGATTGCAGTACTGAAGGTTGATTCTAAAATTTATATGAAAGATATAGGGTCCTTTGGTTTTGGCTTCTTTGAAACAACATCTGCAGTAACTTGTAGCATTTTGGCCTTATATGTCCGATAACTCCCCAAAAATGACATGTGGGAAAAAATCTTCGATTCTTCCTGGATATTTCTTCTTGGATAGATATGTGTATATCAATTTTCTTATCATTCACTTTGGAGCAATCACCCTTATAGCCAATGCCTTGAAGATCCCCTTTAACCTTACCGATTTCTATTAACTTTTCTAGTTTTTCTGTGCGTCCATTCAACATTCTCAATTCCTTTTCAGTACTTATTAATTTCATTCTAGCTTCACTAAGCTCATCTAATGCCAACTTCAAATTCTTTTCTAACCCTTGGATAGTGTTCTTCATAGAGAGATTTTCTTCTTTCAATCTTTCTACACGTATTCACCAATTTATCATAAATAGCTTTGTAAGCCTCGTAAATATTCTCCTTTCTATCATCTAGGCCACTTTCATCACTGTTATAATCTGATATTGGGTCTTGAGTTGAGTTGTTTGCATTTTTCTAAAAATTTTTCGTTTCCCCCATTTTACGTCTTTAGTTACTTCCTTCTCAGTTACTGTTAAGCAAGTAACTAGACCTTTGCTATGTAAAGTAACTAACACGGCACCATTAGCAATTTCTTCTTCACTACCATACTCACTTCCGGATTCATTCTCACTCCAAGTGCTTCTATAAGATTTTCCTTTTCTCTTCTTCAAAGTGTTAGCATATTCGGCTTGAACGTGCTTGAAGCCCTGACACTCATGACATTGGATTCTCTTCACCTTCCTTTCATCCTTTTGAGCTTTGACGACTTGTTTTAAGGTGATACTCGATGAATTCCCACTATGCTGTCTGAATTTGGGTCTGTCATTTTTCATTCTTTTCAACCACTTACTGAAATCTTGTGTTAATAGCTCCATATCTTCATTCTCATCGGATTCATCTTCTATTATCATTCACACCTTTTCTAGTTTCAACCTGTGGTGCCAATCATTTACTTCTTTATTGCTTATCCCTTAAAAGATTCATTTCAAAATTTGTAAGAATTCCAATTACCTTCTTCAATGACAGATCATTAATGTCATGGGCCTCTTTTATTGTTGCAATTTTCGGAATAAATCTAAGAGGCAGTGATCTTAACATCTTCTTGACTAGCTCAAATTGAAATATTTCTTTCCGAGTTGAAGTGCCTGATTTGCTATATCTTGCAATCTTTCATGAAAGTCCCCAATACTCTTATTTTCATCCATCTTCAGTTCTTCAAACCTCACAGCTAACATCTGTAATTTTGACACTATCACAGATTTGGACCCCCTTCATGAATAGTCTGCAAAGCATCCCACGCTTCTTTAGTCGATTCACAGGCTGATATCACAAGCATGCATTGCTTGTGAGTTTCCAAGTGCCTTCTCTTCTTCAGCTCTTGTCCATTCAAATGGAACTTTTAGAATTATCTCTCCCTTATCGTCAGTAATCATCGAATGTGTCCAGCCATATAACACCGAATTTCACGCTCTTGTTCACTGTGCCTGAATAAAGACCTTCATTCGCGATTTTCATATAGGATAATTGGAACTGTCCATCAACGATGGCTTGATAATTGATGCTCTTTCTCTTATAGTCATGTTCGCAAAACTAGGATCTGCACCTACTTGCTACCAAGTTCTGAAACGGTGACCCGCTCTAATATTAATTGAAAAACTATAGGGGGTAATAGTTTTGCAAACTTTCCAATTTTACGTGGTCGTCTCTTACACAAATGAAAACAAAATCAATCAAAAGCGAAATAACAAATAACAACAGAAATTTGGTAACGCAGTTGGGCACTCCTTGCCTATGTCTAAGGGGCCCTCACCCAGATTAATTCTTTCACTGAAGTACACTAGAATTACTTAAGGCTTTATTAAGCCAACACCACTTAGCCCTTAACACTATCTCTCAACCTCACTTCCTGTCAAAGATTTTCACACCTAATAATACAACCGACTTGTGTTAACCTCAACAGAGGTTTTTTTCTAAACAACTATAATTAAAAGATAATTAATAAAAATAACTCAAGTGATCAATCAACTAAGAACAGAACAATAATACACTTGAGATAAAAGAGAAGAACAACTTCCCTAAAAGTTCAAATCCACTGAAATAAATTTAGAAGTCGTCGCAACAACAATAGGAAAGCAGTCCACCCAACAGCCACTCTACAAATCTTCCTCAATTCAGCCTCTAACAAATTAAATAGATATCACTCACAACCCATTAATTAATTACCCAGCCAAAACCTTCACCAAGTAATAATGGACTATTTGCGTAAGAGCTGGGTCACGCAAATCTCAACACCTCTTCAGCTGTGTTTTCCAAAAATCCAATTAACTCTTACTATATAATTGATGCAACACCAACTGATTCACTTGTCCCATAATGATGCAACATCACTTATTCACTTATCCCATAATAGATACATACACTGCTCTAACAGTGAAGATCCACACTCCAATTACATAAACATTAGCCGTGGGTCACACACTCACACACACCACTAAGAAAAAGTCAGCAGTAGTTCTTTTTCAGAAAAACAAAAATAACACACCCTCGTATGTTTTCCATAAACCCACTTAATTCATAATGAACTTACGGCAATTACCCTTTTGCCACTCATTCACGTAAAGCAACTTAATTCAAAATAAAAATTTCAGCCATGCTCCTATTTCTCCATCATACAAGTAAATCAATTTTATTCAAACTAGAATTGCCTTCAATATCTTTTATCAAATATTCATCTATTTAATATAGCCGCAGTTCTTTTTTAGAAAAACAAAAACAACAAACACTCGTATGTTTTCCATAAACCCACTTAATTCGTAATGAACTGACGACAATTATCCTTTTGCCACTCATTCACGTAAAGCAACTTAATTCAAAATAAAAATTTCAGCCATGCCCCTATTTCTCCATCATACACGTAAATCAAATTTATTCAAACTATAATTGCCTTCAATATCCTTTATCAAATATTCATCTATTCAAGATATAATTCTATTCTATCTAAAACATTAGCTAACTAAGTTTTTGAATCTAAGATAATAAAGAATATGTCAATTTAAAGAAATATACCAAAATAAAATAAAATAGATATATTTAACATATATCTAACGATAGATATAGGAACAAAGGTCCCGTAATAGTTTGGAATTGGTAATCATTTAACATAGTATGAAATTTATGTAGATCATGATTTGTTTTAACTTATACGATCCATAACAGTATAAATGTGTTTCATTTCCAAATAGACGGCTACTGAAAGGTGACTGGTCCTTGTGCCACCCACCACACCAACCGTGTTACAATAACTTATAATAATTTGGTTTGGATTGTAACATTTAGGTCCCGCAAAGCTACATCAGGAATCCAATCAGAACACCTCACGTGAAGCCAAATTCGTCGATTTCCTATACGTGGTGTATGGGTCCATCATCAAGAATCTCTAGGATTGACACCAAGGCTTACACTTTTGCCTTAATTTGCATACATACATACACGGTATACACTTTTGCCTTAATTTGCATACATACATACACGGTATACACTTTTACCTTAATTTGCATACATACATGCACACACAAAAATATAAAAAGAAGCACGTATACATATAGGTGCACGTAGATATTTTGTCAGAATCACTAAAGATATATTTAGACTCGTATGCTTATTTTCATTCGCATTTGAAGAATAATTTAATAGCTAAGACTTGCAAAGACCAAAATAATTTATTTTCATCTACTTAAATAAGAAATTTCCTACTAACAAGATTACCGTCTATAGTTGTACAACACAAAAAATTATCTAATAAAAAATTTTGTACCAAAATTTGGTACTATTTGGTGCTGACTCTTTCGATTGGTACATGCTGACATTTGTTGGTAACTAAAATATCAATCAAATAGTAATTAGAATTGTAATTTTAAAAAATGATAAATTGAAAATGTTTAAGTTTTTTTTATATACAATAATAATTACCTATATACAAAATTTTAATAAATTTGATAAATAATAAATATGCAAATAAAAATATATTAAATAAACTTTTATGTAATTAGACTTAAATAAAGCGATTATAGATTATATAAATAAATATATTAGTTTAATATAATTTAAATATTTTTCATAAATATTTTTAAAATTTATATATTTCATATTTGATAATATATATTTTTAGTGTCAATATGTGAAAATTTATAATAACAACTTTTGAAATACATAAAGATAATATTTGAAATTAAATTTACTCATTATAAATGAATATTTTTTACTTCGTGTTATTTTTAATTTTATATCTCTATGAGAGTTAAATTATATTTTCTCACCTTAATTTATGAGAGATATGTGAAAATAATATTAATAAAAATTTTAAAAATATTTTTTATATCAATTTTATATTATTATGATTTCTTAAGATATTAAAATAAAGTAAAAAAAGTATATATTGAATGACTGATTTATAATTTCATAAAATTTAAATAAAAATTTTAAATTTTAAACTGATACATTATTTATATGATTGTTCAAGACCAAAGAAGGAAAGGACAAAAAAATAATTCGTTTTTTAGGAGAGCACGTTGAATTAAAAAGGCTTGCACAATGGGGCCCTAGTAAATATTAGTTAGCGAAAGATTAATTTCATGAAAATTATTCATAGTAAATCCCAATGCAAAAGCTAGGAGTATGGTTCAGCGCAGAACGTAACATCGATCAAGCCGACGTAGAGATTCGATTTCCAATCAAGAGCTTTCCTTTTAACTTAACTATCACGGGCCTCTCCATTATTGAAAGATGAAATATTGAAGAATGTGATGCAAATTTAGCATACAATCGATGGGAGTTGGCGAAAGGAAGTTCACGTATACTTCATATATATATATGGATGGGTTATTACAAAAAAGTGCTAAAATTAGAAAATATCCTATTAAATATACCCCAAAACACATTGTAACAGGATCAGACATTACACTTAATATTGATTGTGTTACAAATACAGTCTAAAATTAATTCATCTGAATTTGTAACACAATCAATATTAAGTGTAGTGTCTGATCCTGTTACAATGTATTTTGGGGTATATTCAATAGGATATTTTCTAATTTTAGCACCTTTTTTGTAATAACCTTGTCGATTTAAGAAATCATCAGAGGTCCATTGCCCTGTATGCGAATCTTGGTCTTAATTAGCCTTTGTATGTTTATCTTCACTTACATGTTCTCTTTTTATATTTTCTCTTTCTGTAGTTGTACTACTTTCGGGGTTTGCTTCTTCTACATAAATTTCTTCATCTGATTCATATGCGTGTATAATTTTATCTTTTTCTGTTATTTGATGTAGTTGATTATTTGAATGAAAAGTTAATTTTTGCATTAATTGTGTAATATCTTCCAATTGATTATGTATATTTCGTTCAACTGTCTCTAATGATTCAATGTTAAGAGCTGAAGAATCTTTTAGATTTGAGTTTTCCATGGTCTTATGATTATTGTCGGTAATTTTGGTGTAGGCTCTAATACCAACTGAAATCTTTCTTCTAATTTTTTTAATTCTTATTTTTGTATTTTACTTTCATTTACTAATTCCGAAACTGATTCTAATAGAGTGGTTTGTTTTTGTAATAATTCGATTATTTAGTATTCTAATTGTAGATATTGTTCTTTTTTATCATGTAATTCTTGACTAATACTCATAATGTTTGTTTTAAATAGGTGGTTAAATCAGCAATTTGATTTTGAAGAACATCTATCTTTTGTGAAGTGTCTAAAGAAGAGTGTATGATGGTTGGATCCTTAATAGGTAGATTAGTTTCTTCAATTTTAATTATTCGAAGAGGTTTTTCTATTCGTAAAGATTGAGCTCGTAATAAAGAAGGCGAATTGAATAATGAGGATGTTGTTTCGGAAAAAGAATGTCTATTATTAATAGGATATTGAATGGTAGGTAAAGTTCCTAACTTGGTTCTAAAATTTGTTCCTACTTTTGCAACATCATTACATAGTTGATCAATATATTTTTTTCTATATTTTTAAATTCAACACTATGATGAGAATTGGTGAGAGCATAACTAATATGATAAGTAATAGAAAATGGAAATTGACCTATAGTCATTAAATTTTCATTATAGAATTTATATGCAATTGTGATAGTATCTTCTAAATCCTTTGATTTTAAAGGTAGTCCTATTTTTAATCGAATATTAAATTTTATTTTACCGTAAGCTAAGTTTCCATTCATTATGCCAATAATTTGATTGTTTAAATCTGTCATTCTTTCATCTAAGATAGCCATTCTTATTGGAGAATCAATTCCGTCTTGAAAAGTAGATTTTAATAATATTTGGATAGTTGAAAGATGTATATAGCCTATTTTAATTCGTTTATCTGTAGAAATCTTTTGTAAATTTTTAGAAATTTGTTCTTGAATAATAAGATTAATACGACTATGTCCATTACATTGATCTATGCTAATAAGAGTTTCATGAATAATTTTTCCAAAATAAATAATATTTCGATGATTAATAAGTTTATTAAATATTGAAGTTTTAGTAATATCTTGCCCATCTTTTAAATTTAAGTGGGTTTTAGTTATTTGTTTTATTTTATCACTAGATAAAAGTGTATCAATATGAAAAGTTCCTGATGCTTCATGTAATTCTAAATTGTCTACATCTAAAATATTTAGATAGTTTGTTGGTTCAGTTTGGTTATTCATTGTTATACCAATGACTCATTAATTTATGATCGGAAAGTAATTTTTCGTGAAAATTTAATTCTCTTGCATAAAATTGATGATATTGTTTTTCTAGATTTAACTCTTCTAGTATTGGTTGTAAAGCTGTAAGATTGGTTATCAATCTTCTAAGATAATTATATTGATTTTCCCAATATTGAAATTGTATAAAATGTTGATGTTTCATATATTCTTGATCTTCTATCTGTTTTTCTAACTGTTGACAAATACAACAATTAAATTGTTGACAGATAGAGCAATGGTAATAATGATAATAATGAATAGACATATTTATTAATTTAAATTATGATAATCTATATTAGGATTAAATAATTTATCTAGAATATATTGAAACAGAAGAGGGGTAAATCCATATGTTTTACAGGAATAAAAGTAATCATTTAATTGGAAAGAAGGTAAAGGAATTGTACAGGTAACTAAATAAAAACTTAGTAGATGAATGAGAAACTGAAAGAATGAGATAAAAGGTAATTTAACATAAATACAGAGCAAAATAAAGTTAGCAAATGTTTGAATCATAGGATTAAGGATTATCTCGAACAATAAATTGATTTAATTTTTCTATAAGATGAATAATGAGTTCAATTTTTCGTTCACATTCTTTTAAATTGGCAATATTATTTGGATCATAGGTAATATCTTCATGGATTTTATGAATATAATCATCTAAATTTCTTTTGAGAAGTTTAATTTTATTTCTAGGTCCGTGCAATTCTGTCATGTAAATGCCTTCACCTATTTGTCTTCCATTTAACAAATTAATTTGGAAATTTCTTTTAAACCACTTTGTAAATTTTTTCTATTATTATATTGAACATGTTTTAGTATTAATAGATTATGGTGAATTTGAACTATTTTTTCTTGGTTATTAAGTGCTATGGCTTTTTCTTATTTAATTTGCATTTTATTAATCCAATATTTATGATTTTCTGCAATTTTTCTATTAGCTGTAATTTGAGATTTTAAATGGTTTTTGAGATCAAAATAATGCATAATAACTGGAAATCTTTTATTGAAAAGAAAGAAAATACAGAAAATAGTACATTCAAATGTTAATCTATAAGTTTCTGAATAAGTTTTTGATAAAACTTTCTAGAATCTTTAGTAACTTGTTTCAAGGTTTTAGTTATGTGAATCAGAGTAGCAGTTTCATACATTTGTCTGTATCTCCTTGCATCCATACTTTTCTGGGCGTTTTTATTTTGTGCATGATACATAATGAGTAATTCATCTAACTTATCTTCTCTTTCATATGTTTCTTGAATTGCATTTTTCAAATAACATTTTTTTTTGAAGTAATTGGAATCCATATCTAAACAAGACAGAAAGAGAGTAAACTATTTGTAGAATATAGATAAAAAAGAATATATATAACGACTAACTAATCTTAACTTCATACCTGTTTTAGTTTCCCTTGAAGCTTGGACGCCAATCTGTAGGCTAATAGCAATTTGGGAGAGTATATGAAGAAAGAGAAGTTTATTTAGTCGTGCCTTGGAAGGCTAAGGAAGTTACATTATATAGACATCGGATGCTAAAAAACGATAAAAACAATAAACAGAGTGGCCGACAGTCAACTTTACTTTAAAAAAGTAAACAGGAAAAGTAGCGTAATAATTTACAAAGTGAAAGCAGATTCTTCTGCTTTCTGGACCATCAGTGGTCTACATTATATCAACTTTGAATAAAAGAGATTCTCTTGCTTTATTCCTCGATTATTGCTTCAAGTGACTCAGCCTCGTGCCTTGTGTCTTGTGATGTAGAAGGACAATAGTTGCAGTGATGATCTTTATGACCTTGTATTTGTTTACAGATAGCTTCCTTCCATATATAATTGAGATATGGAAAATTGCCATCAAGATGATTGAAAGGGCTCAAAAATTGTATGACCAATTGTAGTGTATCAGGTTGTATTGGCTGTTTATAGGCAAAGACCATCAATAGATTATATCCTTTGTAGTTGATCCGTATAATAGATTCTGCATCAATCCGCAAGGCTTGCATGTAAACTCCTTCCAGACAGTTGAGATTAAATTGATTAATCAAATCCCAATCAATCGGATGATAAGGAGGTGTATCTATAAGAGGATATGTTTCATTGCTGATTCCAATGGTGATAAATGCTATTCGAGATAGAACAATATCTGCATCCTTGATCATTTCTTATGCTTTGAAGATAGGGTAGCTGCTCTATATCTTGATATATATTTCTCGATCTTTGGCAAATTTGTCTTTGTAATTTTTGACTGCTTGAGTAAATCCAAGAGGGAACTCAGAAAGAATTTGAGTATTGATTACATACAAGGTATCTATCAACCCACTTTGAAAGAGTAAACATGTAGTCAATGGATCTGCTTAGGATAAAACTATAGCCTTCGGTCCAAATCTGCCTCTATTTTATGGATAATAATGAAAAATCTTGTGCTTTTCAGTCCATGCATTAATGTTTTGGAAACATTCAAGGAACATTTCCGAAGTCAATCTTTTTGCTTCAATCTAGATGGTTTTGGATGGTATGGCATTGATTCTGTCTAAATTTATTGGTTTTCCCAAAACATGCATTTTTGTACTGGATGGAGAAGGAGGTGATGATTTCAGTACCTGGGTATATTAGGGTCGTAAAACTTGGTCTTGTTGCTTATATTCAGCCAAAGATTTTTATGCTTCTGCTTTAGTTGCAAAAATTTTATGTACAATGCCTGCATGTCCAATTATATGTGTAGCTGCTTTATGCCAAGCATCATAAATTCTAGCCATGGGACCATTGTAAATAACATAGGATTTTGATTCAGCTTCATCATCTTGTTTTTGAGGTATAGTTGAAACTGTTTGAGTTTGGGTTATTTGCTGAGGGGTAATAGGTGTAGGTGTAGGTACAGATGTATTTGGCTTAGGTGAAGGTTGGATTGGGGTACTTGGTCCGGTTTTGAGGTTTTGTTTAAGTACTTAAATTATGGTTTCTAACTGGTTAATATCTCTAGTAATAACTCCAATTAGCTCCTGCTGATTAATCAATTCAATTTCTTTTTGGGCTAGTGCTTCTTCTAAATTGGTTATAGCTGCTTCCATTCCCTGGTTAATATATCTACAAGAAAATTGTCAGAAGATTTTATATAATGGATGTTAAATTGATATTGATTCAACTCGAGCTACCAGCGAATTAATCTTCCTTGATTGTAATTGGCTTGAATATTATATCGAAGAAAGCCATAGAGATATTTTGAATCTGTTTGAACTGTAAATGTAACAGGTAATAGATCTATACGCCACTTTCTCAAAGTTTTGAGACAAGCTAGCGTTTCTTTTTCATGCATAGGATATTTGCATTCGGTGGGATTAAAAATACCATCTATATATTTGCATAAATGATATTGTTTGTGAGTAGGGGGTTTTACCAAAAGGCAACCTGCCCATGTATCAATGCTTGCATCAATTTGAACTGTTAGTGCATCATAGGGAAGATAGTTATATAAAGAAGGTAAATGTTTACATAAAGCTTTGAGTTTCCCCATTGCTTTGGTATCTGCATCAACCCAAGTCCATTGCTTTTTTGTACTGCATTTGAGTTGTAAAAATTTTCTTTCTTTTGCTAAATTTTTCAAAAATTCTTGATCAGAAATATAATTTAAAATACCTAAAAATTGTTGTACCTGAGTTCTATTTGTTAGTTGATTAGGGAAATTTTGTATTTTTTCTAAAATATTAGGTTGCAATTTTAAATATCCATTATGAAATTCAATTCCTAAATATTCTATATTCTGTTGTGCAATTCTAGCTTTTTTCTTACTTAAAATTAATCCCTTTTTACTACATCTTTGAAGAACTACCTTTACTTTCTTTAAATGGTCTAATTTATCTTTATTTGAATAAATGATAATATCATCTATATAAACAAAAGTAAATTCTTCTAAGCCTTCAAGATTATTGTCCATAAATCTTTGATAGATACTGGGTGCTTGTTTTAATCCAAATGGTAAAACATTCCATTGACAATGTTTTTGAAGTGGACAAGTAAAAGCAGTTAATGGTTTTGTATTTTCATATAGTCTTAATTACCAGTAACCTGATTTTCCATCAAGAGTAGTAAACCAAATATGTCCTTTTAATTTATTAATTATATAATCTTTTCGAGCTAAATATTTTTGTGTTGTATGTATAGCGCCGCCTAAATTGTTTGCTATTTTGTCTTTGCTTATTAATTATTGGAATTGTTCTTCTACCTTTTAATTAAAAGGATAAGGTAATTTTTGAATAAAGATATGTGTATATATCTCTTGTCCTGCTCTTGTTAAATTATAATAATATCGTTTAAATTCACATATATAATGGCGTAAATAGCAGAGATCAAATATTTTCATATTGTTGAGATGTTTAAGAGCATTTGTTCGTTCAGCATTTGCAACTGTTTGTTTATGATAAATTAAATCTTTTCCAATAAATTCTTTAAAAATCTCTATGGCTATAGCATGAAATGTTGTACTATCATTTGTTTCTTCTTTATAATGAGGTGTATTCTTGAAATATTCTTCGTTGTCTAATAAAAAGCGTTGTACTACTCTAGTAGTTTTATACGTAATAAAATTCCAAAGAGAATTTTTGTTTATAACATCTCCAAGAGGTTTTTCAATTTGCAACAATAGTTATATTTTCTTTGTCCAGTCTAAAATTAATTCTTCTGGATTTGTAACACAATCAATATTAAGCGTAGTGTCTGATCCTGTTACAATGTGTTTTGGAGTATATTCAATAAGATATTTTCTAATTTTAGCTCCTTTTTCGTAATAACCTTATCTATTTAAAAAATCATCAGAGGTCCATTGCCATGTATATGAATCTTGGTCTTGATTAGCTTTTTTACGTTTATCTCCACTTATATGTTCTCTTTTTATATTTTGTCTTTCGTTAGTTTTACTAATTTCGGGGTTTGCTTCTTCTACATAAATTTCTTCATCTGACTCATATGCATGTATAATTTCATCTTTTTCTGTTATTTGATGAATTTGATTATTTGAATGAAAAGTTAATTTTTGCATTAATTGTGTAATGTCTTCTAATTGATTATGTATATTTCGTTCTACTGTTTCTAATGATTCAATATTAAGAATTGAAGAATGTTCTAAATTTGAGTTATATGCATCTCCTATTGTTGCTTCATTCATTTTTTTATAATTTATAACCATTCTTCGTTTTTCTCGTTTTTGTTCAGATGCATTATTGACATAAAATGCAAGTGCCGAATGTTTGCTAGTACTAGGAGTAATTAATTCTTTTATAAGTAAATCGGTACATTCTATTATAAATTCTTGAACAACAATTTGTGAATTGGGTATATTATTGAGAATATTTACTTCCTCTGTCGGATCTTTTAATTTAATTTCTATAAGTTTATTATTATGATTTTTTATTGGATCTAAAGGATTTTCACTACAAACAGTATCTAAAAGTGTTTCAATTTCTAATTGAATAGTCATATTATTAAGAATATAAAATTGAAGTGAATCAAGTTGAGATGTAAGGTGTTGTAACTGTTGGTAATAGAGTGTATGGTAGATGGGGATTTTAAGAATAATTGATTTTTTATTTAAAGATTTAATTATAGGTGTTCTTAGTGTAGTAAAATGTAAATATTGACAAAAAGGATTATATAGTTTAAGAAAATTGTCTCCTAAAATTAATGGTAATCCTGTTTCTTGTTGATATATAGATGGTACTGGAAAAGTATAATTTTCTATAATAATATTATTATAATAACTTACATACCATATATCTTTAAAACTTCCATCTGCCATTCTTATTTGTAAAGGTTTGACTAATTTTTTCCAAGTAGTTAATAATTTTTTAAAGGCAATACATATGGTAGCTCCTGTATCTATATATGCATTAATTTGTTTATTCTGAATGTTTACTTGAATAAATGTTGTATTGAGATTTACTTGAGGATTCTGAACTTTTTGTATAAGATTCATATTTATAGATTGAAGAAATTGTTGAGTCTGTATTATAATCTGATTCTATAAGTTCTAATTCTTCTTCTAAGGCTGCATTTAATATATTTATTTTTTCTTGAAATCTTCAATTTTTTTCTTTTAAGGCATTCATTTGCATAACATCCTTCTTCTTTGCATAGCTAGCATCGGCAAGTTTTCTTTCTTTAAGGACAATCTTTTTTCTTAGGTTTAAACTGTCGATACTTTCTTCTTCTAAAATGTTTTTTATATGGTATAAAAGGTCTTTGTCTATAGTATTGTTTTGGATACCTTTTCCATTTATACCTTCGTAATGATCTGGATGTATATTTTATATGTAATCTATCTTTATTAGATCTTGTACATCCATATTATTGTGGAACTTCTGCATTCTTTGAACAACATAATTGTAATTTACGGGTGCCAAAAAAATAAAAATAAAAATAATAGTTACATAAATATATAACTATATATAATGAATATATTATATATATATATTCACGGCTGTGACTTATAATATATATATATATATAATATCAAAAAATTTTACATAAATATATAAATATATATAATAAAATTCAAAGACACAGGTGTGTTAAAAATGAAAAAAATAATAATTACATAAACATATAACTATATATAATGAATATTACCATTTTTAGGTTCTCTTCTATCATTTTTAGGTTCTCTTCTATCTTTTTCATTACTTGTTTTTTTCTTCCATTTTCACTTATTAATTATGTGACTAATTCTAAGAGAGTGGTTTGTTTTTATAATAATTCGATTATTAGGTATTCTAAATGTCGATACTGGTCCTTTATATCATGTAATGCTTGACTAATACTCATAATGTTTATTTTAAATAGGTGGTTAAATCAGCAATTTGATTTTGAAGAGAATCTATTTTGTGTGAAGTATCTAAAGAAGAGTGTATGATGGTTGGATCCTTAATGGGTATATTAGATTCTTTAGTTTTGATTATTCGAAGAGGTCTTTCTATTTGTAAGATTAGGATCGTAATAAGGAAGGTGAATTGAATAATGAAGGTGAAATTTCTGAAAAAGAATGTCTATTATTAATCGGATATTGAATGGCAGGTAAAGTTCTTTATTTTGTTCTAAAAGTTGTTCCTACTTCTGCAACATCATTAACTTCTGCAACATCATTAAAGAGTTGATCAAAATATATTTTCTCTGTATTTTTAAATTCAACACTATGATGAGAATTGGTTAGAGCATAACTAATTTGATAAGTAATAGGAAATAGATATTGGCCTGTAGTCATTAATTTTTCATTATAAAATTTATATGCAATTGTAATAGTATCTTCTAAATCTTTTGATTTTAATGGTAATCCTAGTTTTAAACGAGTATTAAATTCTATTTTACCATAAGCTAAATTTCCATTCATTATTCCAATAATTTGATTATTTAAATTTTCCATTATTTCATCTAAAATAGCCATTATTATAGGTGAATCTATTACTTCTTGAAAACTAGATTTTAATAATATCTAAATAGTTGAGAGATGTATATATCCTATTTTAATTCTTTTGTCCATAGGAATTTTTTGTAAATGTTTAGAAATTTGTTCTTGATTACTAAGATTAATACGAATATGTCCATTACATTGATCTATCCTAATAAGAGTTTCATGAATAATTTTTCCAAAATAAATAATATTTTGACGATTGATAAGTTTATTAAATATCGAAGTTTTATGAATATCTTGCCCATCTTTTAAATTTAATTGGGTTTTAGCTATTTGTTTTATTTTATCACTAGATAAAAGTGTGTCAATATGAAAAGTTCCTGATGCTTCATGTAATTCTAAATTGTCTACATCTAGAATATTTTGATGGTTTGTTTGTTCAGTTTGGTTATTCATTGTTATGCCAGGGACTCATTACTTTATGATCAAAAAGTAGTTTTTTGTAAAGATTTAATTCTCTTGCATAAAATTGATGATATCATTTTTCTAAATCTAACTCTTCTAGTATTGGTTGTAAAATTGTAAGGTTGGTTATTATTCTTCTAAGATAATTGTATTGATTTTCCCAATATTGAATTTGTATAAAATGTTGATGTTTCATATATTCTAAATCTTCTATATGCTTTTCTAATTGTTGACAAACACAACAATTAGATTGTTGACAAATAGAGCAATGATAATAATGATAATAATGAATAGACATATTTATTATTCTAATTTATGATAATCTAAATTAGGATCAAATAATTTCTCTAAGCTATGTTGAAACATAAGAGGGGTAAATCCATATGTTTTACAAGAATAAAAGTAATCATTTAATTAAAAGGAAGGTAAAGCAATTGTACAGGTAACTAAATAAAAACTTAATAGATGAATGAGAAACTAAAAGAATGAAAGAAAAGGCAATATAACATAAATACAGAGCAAAATAAATTTAATGAAAGTAACTAATTGAATCATTAATGCTTATCTCGACTAAAAATTTATTTAATTTTTCTATAATATGAATTATAAGTTCAATTTTTCGTTCACAGTATTTTAAATTTTCAATATTATTCGGATCATAGTTAATATCTTCCTGAATGTGATGGATACAATTATCTAAATTTCTTTTTAATTCTAGAATTTTATTTCTAGATCCATATAATTCTGTCATATAAATGCCTTCTCCGATTTGTCTAATGTATTGGTCTTCCATTTAACAAATGAGTTTGGAAATTTCTTTTAAATCTCTTTGTAAATTTTTTATATTATGATATTGAACATGTTTGATTATTAATAGATTATGATGAATTTGAACTATTTTGTCTTGGTTGTTAAGTACTATAGCTTTTTCTAATTTTATCTGCATTTTCTTAATCCAATATTTATGATTTTCTGCAGTTTTTCTATCAACTGTAATTTGAGCTTTAAAATGATTTTTGAGATCAAAATAATGCATAATAACTGGAAATCTTTTATTGATCGGAAAGAAAAGACAGAAAATAATACATTCAAAAGTTTAATCTATAAGTTTCGTAATAAGTTTTCTATAAAACTTTCTTGAATCTCTAGTAGCTTGTTTCAAGGTTTTAGTCATGTGAATCAAAGTAGTTGTTTCATACATGTCTGTATTTCTTTGCATCCTTACTCTTCTGGGCTTTTTTATTTTGTGCATGATACATAATGAGTAAATCATCTAACTTGTCTTCGCTATCATAGGTTTTTGATATTGCATTTTTCAAATAACATTTTTGATTGAAGTAACTGGAAGCCATATCTAAACAACAGTAAAAGAAGAGAATTATTGTGAGTGGAACTAGAGATAAAATGTAGATTTAAAATAATATATGTGACGACCCTAATCTTAACTTCATACCTATTTTCGTTTCTCTTGAAGCTTAGATGCCAACCTGTAGGCTAATAGCATAGAGAGAGAAAGAGGATACGAAGAAAGAGAAGTTTATTTAGTTGTACCTTGAAAGGCTGAGAAGGTTACATTATATAGACATCTGACGCTAAAAATCGACAAACAAAGTGGCCGACAGACAACTTTACTTTAACAAAGTAAACAGAAAAAGTAGCGTCATAATTTACAAAGTGAAAGCAGATTCATCTGCTTTCTGGACCATCAAGGGTCTACATTATATCAACTTTAATAAAGTAGATTCTCTGCTTTATTCCTCGATTATTGCTTCAAGTGACTCAGTTTCTTGTTTGGTGCCTTGTGACGTGGAAGGACAATAATTGCACTGATGATCTTTATGACCTTGTAGAAGTTTACAGATAGCTTCTTTCCAGTGAGGATTGAGATCTGAAAAAATTCCATCAAGATGATTGAAAGGGCCTAAAAATTGTTTGACCAATTGCAATGTATCTGGTTGTATTGGCTGTTTATAGGCAGAGATCATCAACAGATTATATCCTTTGTAATTGATTCGTACCATAGATTCTACATCAATTCGCAATGCTTGCATGTAAACTCCTTCCAGACAGTTGAGATTAAATTGATTAATGAAATCCCGTCAATTGGATGAAAAGGGGGTGTATCAATGAGCGGATATGTTCCATTGCTGATTCCAATAGTGATAAATGCTATTCGGGGTAAAATAATATCTGGATCCTTGATCATTTCTTGTACCTTGAAGATAGGATAGCTACTCCATACCTTGATATATATTTCTTGATCTTTGACAAATTTGTCTTTGTAATTTTTTACTGCTTGTGTAAATCCAAGAGGGAACTCAGAAAGAATCTGAGTATTGATTACATACAATGTATCTATCAACCCACTTTGAAAGAGTAAATATTTAGTCAATGGATCTGCTTCAGGTAAAACTATTACCTTCGGTCCAAATCTGCATTGATTTTGTGGATAATAATGAAAAATCTTGTGATCCTCAGTCCATGCATTAATATTTTGGAAACATTCAAGGAAAATTTCCAAAGTCAATCTTTTTGCTTCAATCTGGATGGTCTTGGATGGTATGGCATTGATTCTGGCTAAATTTACTGGTTTTTTCCAAAACATGCATTTTTGTAGTGGATGGAGAAGGAGGTGGTGATTTCAATACCTGAGTATATTGAGGTCGTAAATTTGGGTGTTGTTGCTTACATTCAGCCAAAGACTTTTCTGCTTCTACTTTAGTTGCAAAACTCTTATGTACTATACCTGCATGTCTAATTATATGTGTTGCTGCTTTGTGCCAAGCATCATAAATGCCAGCCATGGGACCATTGTATATAATATAGGTCTTTGATTCTACTTCATCATCTTGTTTTTGAGGTATACTTGAAACTGTTTGTGATTGGGTTATTTGTTAAGGAGTAATAGGTGTAGGTGTATATACAGATGTGGTTGGCTTAGGTAAAGGTTGGCTTGAGGTGATTGGTTCGGTTTTGAGGTTTTGCTTAAGTACTTCAATGGTGGTTTTTGACTGGTTAATATCTCTAGTTATAGCTCCAATTATCTACTGCTGATTAATTAGTTCAAGCTCTTTTTGGGCTAGTACATCTTCTAAATTGGTTATAGCTGCTTCCATTCCCTGGTTAATATATCTGCAAAAAAATTGTCAGAAGATTTTATATAATGTATGTCAAATTGATATTGATTTAACTCGAGCTGCCATCGATTCAGTCTCTCTTGATTGTAATTGGCTCGAATATTGTATCTGAGAAAACCACATAAATATTTTAAGAATGTTTGAACTATAAATGTAACAGGTAATAGATCTATATGCCACTTTCTCAATGTTTTAAGACAAGCTAGCATTTCTTTTTTATGCATAGGATATTTGCATTCTTTGAGATTAAAAGTCCCATTTATATATTTGCATAAATGATATTGCTTTTGATTAGGGGGTTTTCCCAGAAGACAACCTGCCCATGTATCAATGCTTGCATCAATTTGAACGGTTAGTGTATCATGGGGAAGATAGTTATATAAAGAAGGTAAATGTTTGCATGAAGCTTTAAGTTTCCTCATTGCTTTGGAATCTGCATCATCCCAAGTCCATTACTCTTTTGTACTGCATTTAAGCTGTAAAGACTTTCTTTCTTTTGCTAAATTTTTCAAAAATCCTTGATCAGAAATATAATTTAAAAAACCCAAAAATTGTTGTACCTGAGTCCTATTGGTTAGTTGATTAGGAAAATTTTGAATTTTTTCTAAAATATTAGGTTGCAATTTTAAATATCCATTATTAAATTCAATTCCTAAATATTCTATATTCTGTCGTGCAATTCTAGCTTTTTTCTTACTTAAAATTAATCCCTTTTCACTACATCTTTGAAGAACAATCTTTACTTTCTTTAAATGGTCTAATTTATCTTTATTTAAATAAATGATAATATCATCTATATAAACAAAAGTAAATTCTTCTAAGCCTTCAAGATTATTGTCCATAAATCTTTGA
>JANIIA010000010.1:20679146-20710173 GCA_027478495.1 Erythroxylum alaternifolium | reverse complement strand
CCCAAAAGTCCTCTTTACCCTTGTCCTTTAGGCTATATATCGAAAATACCCTCAAATTCTTCTCATGCATTCTTTCCCTGAGTTCTTATGCTTAATTTAAGGGAAAATTTTTCATGGGGCCAACACTTAAGAAGACCTATTTCAGACAAGATATCATGTGTATATTTTTATTGTGATAGAAATAAACCATCAAGTTCTCGAATAATTTCAATGCACAAAAAATATTATAATATGCCTACATCTTTCATATAAAGCAATGAACTCAAATAGTCCTTAAAGGTAGAAATAGAATAAGGATGATTTCCAATAATGATTAAATAGATAGATAAGTACATGTAAAAGACATCATGATGCTCATAGGTAAAGAAAAAATAATCATCGTATGATTATACAAAGCCAAACACTTCAAAGCATCAACAAGTTTAGCGAACCAATTACTAGGAACTTAGTAAAGACCACATAAGCTGGGAGTCTAAGTAGAAAAACCTAGTGGAAGCTTCATATACACTTCCTCATTAAAATCAATATGAAAAAAGGCATTATGGATATCCATTTGATATAATTCTAAACCTTAAATGATAGCAATAGTAAAAAAGGCACGTACATAAACCATTTGTGTCACAAGGGCAAAAATATCAATAAAGTTGACACCTTTAATTTAATAATTTCCAAAAATATTCAAGCTTGCTTTAGACCTCTTAATAGTCCCATCAGAGAGATAGCTTACTTTGTAGACCCACTTACACCTAATAGATTTCTTTTCTAGGGGGAAGATCGTTGATTATATAAGTATCACTGTTTTTAAGAGTAGCAATTCCGTAGCTATAACATCATATCAACGCGGATATTTAACGTCAACAAATTTAGTTAGCTCAACATCTATAGTGATTACTATAAGGAAATGAGTATGATTTGTAGTAAACTATGCACAAATCATATAATTTATTATGGGATAAGGAGCACCTGAGAATGTTGATTGAGTAGGGAGTGTAAAAGAGAGGTCCAAGGAGCAAGTAGTAAAAAAAACATAATTTCTTAATCTAGTATTAGGCTAACGACATCATTCACTCCTATGAACAATATCCTAAGAAATATAAAGATGTAATAGTGCAGTCAGTAACAGGGGACAGAGGAGATGATTCAGCAACAGAAACATTAAAATCACCTATAGGAACTTCATAATTGCTTCCCTTTTCCCCTTTCCCCAGAAGTATAAGTAAATTCATGTGGCTAGATGGACGCAAAAATCCTCTTATCATCATTACTAAAACCAGTAATTAGATCCAGAGGGTGATTAGAGAATTGCATAAAGGGGTTAGTTAGTCAACTTGGTAGATACAAGAATCTTAAAGAGATGAGAAAGAGATATTATTGATAAAGGATAAGGAGATACATTGTTACTATTATAGAGAGATGTCAAGTTTACAAATGATATGCTTTAAATGCTAGTTTGTACATGACATTGCTAATTCCCAATCCTGTTTAGGCATATTTGTCTATTGATTTCATGTTGGGACTTTTAAGAACACAAAGAGGTATGAATTCTATCTTTGTGGTTATAGATATGTTTTTTAAAATGGCACATTTTGTCCTTTCTAAGAAGTTAACAGATGTTACAATAGTTGCGAAGATTTTCTTTAAAGAAATGGTATGACTCTATGGTATTCCTAAGTCCATTACTTCTAATCATGACACAAAGTTTTTTTAAGTCATTTTTTTAGGACCTATAGGGGTTATTTAATTCTTCTCTTAAGTATAGTAACATTGCACACCTACAAACTGATGGCCAAATAGAGGTAGTCAATAATAATTTGGGTAATTTAGTAAGATGCATATTTCATGACAAACAAAAAAGTTAGGACTTCATGATTATGTAAGCCAAATTTGCATACAAAAATGTAGTTCATAGTGATATAGGTTGACTGCCACACAAATGTACCTAATCATACTCTTGATCTTGTTAAATTGCCTAAATCTGCTAACATTTCTCCTAGTGCTACAAAGTTAGCTAAAAAGGCACGAAAGATTCAAGTGGAGGTAAAGAAGAAGATTCAAAGAGCTAATGAGAAGTACAAGCCTAAGGTTGAGAGCTTAGTGTTTAATGTTGGATATAAAGTTATGGTTTTCTTAAGAAAGAACTAAACTATTGGAGGTCATTATAAATTACAACAAAAGAAGTATGGTACATTCAAAATTTGAATGAAAATCAATGACAATGCCTATGTTGTTGAACTAATGCCATAAATGGGCAATATCTCTCCAACTTTCAATGTTGCTAATCTCTTGCCCTACTTTCATGATACTGAGCTTAGATATGCTAATAATAACTCGAGGTCGAGTTCTTTAACATGTTGGGGTGAATTATGAGGCATTTGGATTTTTATATAGAATAAGATATTCATTATCATATGATCTCACCTCATTTAACATCCTTCTCTGAATTTATTTTTAAATGGGCAGAAGGTATATTAAATAGCATATGATCATGCCTTATCCAACATCCTTCTCTAGATTTCTTTCTAAGTGGGTAGAATGGTATATTGAATAGTAGGTGATCATGTCTTGTTCAACATCTTTCTCTTTAAGATTTTGAATAAATTCCTATTTTATTTTATTTATTTCTTATTTTAAACTTTATTCAATCTATTTGATTCTTTTCTATTTCACCTATAACTTTCTTAAATTGAATTAAAGTTTCCTATTTAGTTTAAAATTCTTCATAATATGAATTAGGGTTTAAGTAAGCATATTTAAACTTTTGAGGGAGAATAGCATAACTCTCTATCAATTTCTCTTTGAGAATATTTATCTTACAATTCTTAGATTATAATTGAGTTTGTTTATCCTATTCTCACTAAATTAATAAATAATATGATCAATCTGCAAGTTATTTCCCAATATCATGATGCTTTTCTTCATAATAATTATATATGATCTGTTAGGAAGGCCAATTAGGGATGGTGCAATAAGCTTGACATTAACTAAAAAGTTTTTGTTTCCTTTCATATAATAAGACGCACCAAAATTTAGAATCTATTAACCTAAAGCTTTTCTTTAAAGGTTTCTTTAGGCTATGAATTTACCATGGAAAGAATTTTCACCCATTATTCATCTGTGAGAGTAGTAACGAAACGTGCCCTATCTTGCATCATCAAGGAATTCAAGGCACCAAGCTGACATCTAAAATTCATTCCAATTGCTTAGGTAGCATTGGCTACTATTGTATTGCTCACATTCTCCACTTCCATGTCTAAGGCCATGTCTATTAACTTTTTTACGAACTAACATCCACCATTTAGAATACCTAATAACTTTAAATGGAAATATCATGACCAAATTTGTCACACTCATGTATATTTTCTAGAATTGATTGTCCTAGTGGCTTTTACACCTAATGAATTGCAAAACTCAATACTTTAGTCTTCACATCATAAATCCAAGTCATTATACGTTGTCATTCCGCTTGACTAATCAACAATTGATAAGTGCTTAATTTTTGATATATTTATTCCCTAATGCTGAGTGATTAATGTTATGTTATGCTTAAGATATTTATTTTGGTCCATATTTTACTTTAGGTACAAGTTGGAGGAACAATAACCAAAATAAGCTAAATTTGCATCCTTGAAGTCGTTTTACCGATGTTCGATCTTATTTGCATTTGTGGAGCAAGAAGGAGATGAATTAGATTAAAAACGTGAAAAAGAATGAACCACATGGAGTTACTATTACTTAAACGATCATGTATGGGAATGTGTAACTCACTAGAAACATGTACGAACTCAAAAGCATTATTAAAGCAACCTTGAGACTTACACACCTATGTGGGACTTCTCTAGGACCATAGAATTTCATGATTTTTACAAAATTAATATACGTGGTCATTTACATGCATATGTAGATGACCATGTATAACCATACAATCTTAATTTTGCACTATAAAATGACATTTAAGACATCAAAAAGAATATAAAAATATTAAATACTCAAAAGGAGGCATATTCCTTTCCTTATGGAGAGCTATAAGGAGTTAAACTTCATCTTTCCAGTTCAAAGAGCATATCGAGGTCGACAAACATGTTTAGGCATTGATTAATCTAGTGATCTTGTTCTTACCTCTCTTTTGAGATTGACTATGTTATTCTATGTTTAATGTTTTGGATTTATGTATGAATGATTTAGATAAACCTACTAGATTAGTCATATATAGCTTCATTATCAGAATATAGATTGCAATATGTAATCATTGTAACTCTGATTCACTTGTGGTAAACTAATGGTCGCACATTCTTAAGGATAACATAACATACATTAAATGGCCCAAGATTATGTGATTGATGGATAGATTAACCTATTTTCTTATTTCGTAATGTGGATTATACACTAAATCTAGAAAAGAGGTACGAGAATAATTTGATGACTGAGTTTGCACATTCGTGTGAAGGTCAAGATTGAACTGTTAACTGGATTCGAACCATAATGATTAATCCTTATAATTTTACACTTATTGATTTGATTTGTCTTCAATATTTTATTTTTTCTTCTTAATTAAGTTCAACCAAAAACCCCCCTTTCTGCATTCATAAACAATATTTGATTCATTATAAAAGCTAAACACACTCTCTTTATAGATATGAGCCTTTCTCACTACTACTACAAATTTAGATCTGTAGAGTTAGGTTTTATTTTCTATTGTGTTCGATTCGTATCAATAATTTTGGCATTGTTATTGGAGAGTGAAGTGATATAGTTTTCGTTTTCAATATTAGTTGGTGTTTTATGTGTGTAAAAATATATATTTGTTTGTAATTAGTTTTTACTATTATTTCTTGATCTTTTTTATGTTGTTAGTGTTTATGTATGGTAATGATGTGATCTAGTCATCAAGACCCTATTCAATTTGATCTTAAGGTTGAAAGGACACTGCGAAGGTTGTGTAGGGAAAAAAGAGCAACTCTAGGAATAAAGCAAAGAATCAATTTGGAAGAAGCTATGGCGGCCATCCAAGAACTTTAAGAGAGTTAGCTATCCTAGACTTATCTCAGAGACCTTTATGCATCACTTTTCCAAATTTTAATGAACAGATTACTTTTAAGCTTAAATCTGACTTAATCCATATTTTGCCTAACTTTCATAATTTTGTAGGTGAGGTTGCTCATAAGTATCTTAAGGAACTCAAAGTGGTCTATCTTAGTATAAAACCTCTAAGGGTGATTGAAGGGTAGGTTATATTAAGAGCCTTTTCATTTTCAATGAAGGATGCAGTAAAAGACTAGCTTTTTATTTGCTTATAGGGAGTGTGAGCATATGGATCTAAATGAAGATTTTTTTTTTTGAAGAAGTACTTTCAAGCATCAAAGGTAGCCATCCTAAAGAAAGAAATTTGTAGGATAAAACAATATCATAGAGAATCATTTTATAAGTATTGGGAACTAATCAAGACATTGTGCACTTGTTGCCCTCATCACAATATCACGAAACAACTCATTAACCAATACTTCTACAAAGGATTATTACCTGTAGATAATGCAGCAAGTGGTAAAGCACTATATGAAAAGACTCTCATGGAGGCTAGAACTTTAATCGAGCATATGGTGGCAAAAACTTAATAATTTGGCATTCGCAACAATGTTCATAGATTAAATAAGGTAAACAATTTATCCAGGGAATATCTCTTAAATGAACTAACATCTTTTATAAAACAAATTGCTTTATGACAAGCACAGGTGAAAGCTTGTAGTGTATGTGCAAATGCAAGCCATCCAACAAATGGATGTCTAACTCTACAAGATGGAAATATGGAGTATATAAATACTATAAGGGGAAATATTTCCCATCAATACAAAATATATTCTTATACCTATAACCTTAGTTGGAGGGATATCTTATTCTATGGTATAGAGGGACTAGGTAGTAGAAATACTTCCCACATAAGTCACATAATGCACAACAATTTCAACTAAGACCACAAGCCTCTTCTTTAAACTTAAGTACATCATTGGAACATGTAGTTAAGTCTCCTGCTACTAATATTCTACAATTTCATGAAGATGTAATTAAACAATTTCAAAAAGAGACAAGATCTTAATTTTAAGACATTCTAGCCTCCAGAATTTGGAGAACCAGATGGGTCAAATGGTAGTGGCTATTTACCTCTTAGAATCACAAAGTGGAGAAAAGTTGTCATCTTAAGATGAAGTAAACCTAAAGAATGTTACTGCAATCACCTTGAAGAGTGGTAGGAAGCTTGAGGGCCTAAAGAGAACCACACAAAGGATGGCTAATGAAGAAGAAATTGAGAAAGAGTTTAATAAAGATAGGGATACCTCATCTAGCATAAAGGTAAATGTCAAACCCCCAATTATTATTACTTACCCTAACAAGTTAGCAAAGTTAGATAAGGAAAATAAGGATAAGAAGATCTAGAAAACTTTTTAGAAGGTTAAAGAGAATATACCATTACTGGATGCGTAAGTACGTGCTAAGGTATGTGAAATTTCTTATGGAATTATGTACCAACAAGAAAAAGTTTAAAGGTAATGAAATGATCATGATGAATGAAAATGTTTATTTAGTCTTTCAAAAGAAACTAACTCCTAAGTATAAGGATCCAGGCATGTTCAAAATTCTTTATAAAATTGGTAATGTTATGATTAAACAAGCCATGTTAAATTTAGGAGCATTGATTAATGTTATGCCTTGTTCCCTTTATGCTTCTTTAAATCTAGGCCTTTTGAAAGATATTGGTGTTATGATGTAATTGGCTTATTGTACTAATTCCTACCTAGATAGGGTGATTGAAGATGTACCTATATAGGTGAACAAACTAATATCTCATGCAAATTTTTATATAGTGGATGTGAATGATGACATTTTCCCTAATTCTGTACCTATATTATTAGGGAGATTGTTCCTTTACATAGCCCAATTTAAGATAGATGCTCGTGAGGGTACCTTTATAATGGAATTTGATGGGAAAGTTATTAGTTTCAATATTTCGATGTTATAAAGCACCCTTAAGATGAACGTTTTTCTTCTTTATTAGTTTATATATAAACTATTTCCATGTAAGTTATATCCTTATTGGGTTAATCCTTTTGCGGTTACTAATTTTTCTCACTGTGGTACAGTAGAGAATAAGAGTTTGAAAATAGGAAAGACATTAAAAGTGAGTGGTCACCGACTCAATCCTTATTTTGAAGAATTTAAAGTGGAGAATGCCAAAGCTATAATCTCTAAAGTTCAAAATTTTATCATATGATGACAAAAATATAAAGTTGAGCTAACAATAATAAACAAAGGCGTGCTTAGGATGCAACCCAAAGGGAGCTTGTTCCTTTTACTTTACATTTTCACTAATCTTGTTTTTGATAACTTCTATATTTCTTACATTTAATTTTACATTAAGGACTATATAAATTTTAAATGTGGGGGTAGGGATCTTGCTTATTATGTGTCTTTTCAAGTTTGTTCTTTATGTGTTTAAAATCTTTTTTGATGTTAAAAAATGAAAAACATTCTCCCTTTTTCTATTGATTTCTTCTAGGACTATATAGTTATAATTAGAGGGTGGAATCAACAAAAAAAATTCATGATAACTTGAGCATTTAGTTTTACTCTTATGATTGGTTAATGTACGGTTTCTTTAGATGAGTAGTGACCAGTAGGTAGACACAAGTCAATGAGATTTTGAGTCTTTTAGATTAACTCATCTATATGAGTCTCACTGTCTTTTATTCATATGCAACCTTTATGACAATACTTCTTAACTTTGCATTGGTTTTTTATTCAATACCATTTTTGTGTCATATGCATTAACATAGAAATGATATAGGTATCTTTGTTTTACGAGGTCCATTAGCCAAATAGCCTACTCAATGACATGATTTTATTATGTTGTTACGTCCCTTGAGCTTTATTGGTTTTTTCTTTTTATGCTAACTATATTACAAGCCTTTAACCTAATGAAATGTCTTACCTAAGCCATTAAGCTAGTGGAGTTTTTATGATTGTAGATGTTTGTGAATGCACAAAAGTATAAGTGTGGGTGAGTCTATATATATGAGTTAGTTATAATTGATGAAATGTGATTTTTATTGCCTTTCAATAAGTTCCCTTATTGATGTAGTTCCTTTCAATTTTTGTTTTTTGACCTTAAAAAAATAAGAAGAGAATAAAAGAAAAGAAGTTATCATGTAAGAAAATCAGTTTTGCAAAGTAATTAAAGTTAGTCTTTCCTCCTAAAGTTGTATAAATGGGTGAATTGATTATGATGCAAATAAAGGAGGAGTTTTATGAAGGGTCACTCCTTATGGTTATAGTGATTATTTATCATCATTTTTTATGAGTGATTTCTTCTAACTATTTGTGGTTCATGTGGTTTATGGTGTGAAGTCTTAAATCTAAGCTGTGAAACAGAGCTTTTGCATTCATTATAGCTTATGGTACCCAATTTTGAGTGGATGTTAATTTTTGCACTTAATACTCCATTGAGTGTTTTTTCTGCTTCACTAATTGTAATGGCTTTTAAACTACGTGATCCAAATACTTCTTATCTTAACCTTTGACCTTATTATAACCTTGAAAATTCATTTTATTCATAATTATGCATGTAAATCTTTAGTGGTGGAGAACTAAAATCATATGCAAAGTCATGAAATATCTTAACCATGAAAGGTGCTTAAGTGTACCTGTAAATTTATCTTATTTCTAAACACAACTTATCAAAGTTTGCCCCTAGATTGCTTAGTTTTAAGGGAAATGGTTGTTGATTAATCATGAGTAAGAGCATTGAATGTTTAGTTCTTGTCATGGTTTTAGAAGTCTTTATTCTTTTCTTATGACCATCTATTCTTAGGAAATACGAAAAAGAGGATAAAGTTTTTTTCTTTTAATTTTGATTTTTATTTTTGCCCTAACACAGTCAAAAGCTAGGTGTAGGAGAACATTATAAATGCTTAATTATTCATATATCTATTCCCTAATGCTTAGTGATTAATGTTATTTTGGACTTAAGATATTTATTTTGGTTCATATTTAGCTTTAGGTTTAATTTGGAGGAAAAAGAACCAAAATGAGCTAAATCTGCATCCTTGGAGTAGTTCTATAGATGTTCGATCTTATTCGCTTTTATAGAGCAAGAAAGAGATGAATTAGGGTGAAGACAGGATAAAAGAATGGAAGAAATGGAGTTACTGTAACTTACTTTGGTCATGTATGGGAACGTGTAACTCATTAGAAATACATACGAACTCAAAGACATTATTTCAAGCAATCTTAAGACTTACATACCCATATAGGGACTTCACCGGTTGTGTAAGTGCGGAGTTACACAGTCCCAAAGAGATATATGACCAAGTTACACGTTAACATACACGATCACTTACACTATTGTGCAGCTGACGTGTATAACCACGTAACCTTATTTTTACACTATAAAAGGGAATTTAAGAAGTCAAAAATTATATAAAGATATTAGAGACTCAAAAGGAGGTAGATTCCTTTCCCTTTGGAGAGCCATGAAGAGCCAAACTTCATTAGATTCCTTTCACTTTGGAAAACTATGAAGAGCCAAACTTCATCTTTCCAATTCAAAGAAAATATCGACATCAATGAACATGTTTAGGTGTTGATTAATCTAGTGATGTTGTTCTTAACTCTCTTTTAGTATTCACTATGTTATTCTATGTTTAATATTTTGGATTTATGTATAAATTATTTAGATAGAACTACTAGATTATTCATGTATGGATTCACTACCAAAATCTATATTGCAATATGTAATCGTTGTAACTCTGATTCACTTCTAGTAAATTAATGGATGCACATCATCAGAGATAATATATCATAGGTTTAATAACTTGAGTTTACGTAGTTATAGCCTATATTAACTTATTTTCCTATTCTTTAATGCAATTGTCACATTAAACCTAAAGAGCTTATTTTAGGTTGTCTAATAATTAGACCAAATTAAAGGGTTTCTTTTAATTAGATACAATCTACGGAAAACTGGAATTAACAAAGTTTGTTATTAATCTATAATTAATAGTTTCAAAGAGATGCAAGAGAACAATATGACAATTGATTGTGCACATTCGTTTAAAGATCGAAATTGAACCACTAACAAGATTCAAAACATGTTGATCAATCCTTGCAATTTTGCACTATTTGACTTGATTTGTCTGCGATAGTGTAATTTTACTTTATTTTCATAATTGAATTTAACCAAAAACTTCTCTCTCTCTCATTTCTATACACTGATTGATTCATTACAAAAGTTAAAAACACACTCTCTGTAGACACTACAACAAAATAGGGAAAAGGCTACTTTTTTTTTAGCGACTTTTTTAAAATCGAAGCTAAAGGTTGATATTTAGTTACAATTTTAAAAATCGTCAATAAAACTTAATCTTTTAGCGACGATTTGAAAAATTGTCGCTAAAAGTTCACCTTTTAGCAACGATTTCTAAAGTCGTAGCTAAAAAGGAAAGTTTTTGTAACGATTCCTAAAAATCGTAGTTAAAAGGTTAACTTTTAGTGACTATTTTCTAAATCGTAGCTAAAAGATTGAGTTTTAGCGACGATTTTTAAAATCGTAACAAAAAGATTGAGTTTTTGCAACGATTTTTGGAAATCGTAGCTAAAAGGTTAACTTTTAATGACGATTTCTAAAATCGTCGTGAAAACTCAACCTTTTAGCCGTCACAAAAGATTAGCATTTATCATTTATCAAACCTAATATCAACTTTCTCCTCTAGTGTCCTCCTCTCTCGAGTTTCCAGTCTCCTTCACCATCATGCTCCCTAACGTTTCCACCTTCCTCCAGCGACCTCATCTCTTGCATCTCAAGCCTCCTCCAGTGTCCTCCTTGTGTTTCCAGCTTCTCCTCATACTTCTAACCTCCTCATCGTGTTCCAACCTCCTCATCGTCCTTCATCGATTTGAAACCCCATTCATTTAATTTCTTGGTCATGAGTTCAATTAATTTGAAATTGGAATTGATGCCTTTGGTTAATGGATTTCTTTATGGGTTAATTGAATTTCTACTGTGTTTTACCGATTGATGGGAATTGCGCTTAAAAATTTTGGATTTTGTCACGTTGATTAAGTTGATGGTTGATTAGAATTGTAGTGATTACTGTTGTTGAAGCATGATATTTTTTAATGGATGTTCTAGGTGTTGCGTTGAGACTTTGAGAAAATTGGAAATTAGTTTGATTTGAGTCAATGATACTGCTGATTTGTTGGGAAATTGTTTCTGCTAATTTGCATGGTGGTATGCCATCTTGATATCCATGGAAATGTTTATGCATTTGGTATACTTTTACTGGAAATTATAAGTGGTAGGCAACCATACTGCAAGGGCAAAGGGTGCTTGGGGAAATGGGTAAAGAGATCTTTGAAGTATTAAATTTGACAATTTTGTTATCTAGAGTAAATTCAAAACATGAAACTACACAATTCTGCAGGCGAGGAAATATCTTGAATTGCCCAAAGCAGATGGAGTATTGTTTCAAGCATATGGAAGTGATGGAAGCATATGCCCGAAGCAGATGGAAGGTCTGCAGAAAAAGCAGATGGAGTATTGTTTCAAGTACAATAGGTTTGCAAAAAAAAGGCAGATTTAGTATTGTTCCAGGCACAAGTACAATAGGTCTGCAGGAAAAAGGAGATGAAGTGAGATGTTATTGATTAAGGTGAGTCAATAAGGATACCTACCAGCTTAAAGCTCTTTGGCTTTATTTCTTACTCTTGTGCACAATTATGTATTGGAAATCTAGAATTGTAACTTATTCTCAATTTCTCAATGTCCTGCTTTGATAACAAAATTCAACTTCGAATTCTCTGAAATAAGTTAAAATTAGTTCCTCATTAACTCCTATTAATGGTTGCAATTCTCGAAGCCAAAGTTAAATCATTTCCTTTTATTTCAATCTCAATTTGCTTGCACCTTTTATCTGTGTACATTATTTGATGCTGCTTTCCAAAGACAACTTTCTAAAATGTATAGCTGAATTAACCTTATCAATTTGAAGTATTTTCTTGCTTGCTTTTGAAATTTTTGGAAGCATGAATATACTTGTCTTTTGCGGTCAAAATTCCATGATGAATTGAGGTAATAATAGCTAAGCAATTTTTGTTAAGTTTGAATTTATCATGAATCTAGCAATTTGATTTGTTTGGAGAATTGTGCAAGTTTTTCACACCAATTTTTATCCAATCTTTGTGAGATATTTGAGCTTAATATCACACTTGTGGAGTTTCCAAGATCTACAAACGAGCTCGCCTATGCTTCTAGCCCCGCTACATATAAAGAACAACATCCTTAGCTTTTCTTTTGCACGTGCATATCGATGTGTGGAGATTGGGCAACCTTTGAGATTAAGCTACCATTTGAAACATATGTGAAAAAGCATATGCATGACATCAGCTCATCATTGATATGGACAAACCTAGCTAGTCATTCTAGTTATGTTTTTTTTTTTATCTTAGCATTTATAATTTGTAAACTGATCTTTTTATTTATTATCATGTCTATAAGAATTGCTAAAACTGTAATCAAAATCTTATATATGAAGAATATTCTTTTGTTGGTATAATTTAATGATATTTTATTTTTTATATACGTGCTTCAAATTATCGATTATTTTGTATAATTAATTAATAACAAAAAATTTAATATTATACAATAATATGAATTAAAAATATCACAAATAATTATAATTCGGCGTGGTATATCATTTCGTTAAAATGTATATTAAAATTTTGATTGTATTTTACAAAAACATAGCTAAAAATATTTGGCTACGTTTTTTAAAACATAGCTAAATATATTTAGCTATGTTTCTGAAAACATAGCTAATAATTTTTTGCTACAAAAAAAAAGTAGCAAAAAGGTATTAGTAACGATTTTACAAAACCTTACTAATACTCTTTAGCTATGAAGATTCGGCGACGATTTTGACGATGATTTTGGCGATGAATATAAATCATCACTAATTATTATTAGCAACGATTTTACGACTTTTAGTGAAAATTTTTTTGGTAGTCAAATGTCGTTTCTGTTGTAGTGAGAAATGATATTTTCTCAGCACTACTACAAATGAATTATTTATACACGTGATGAACTGAATGAAAGAAGAATGAATAATGTATACTTTCTGACTATTCGAGCTGCTGATGGCATATTAATATACATGATGATATCATTTGGTATCCTTCTTAATTTAGGTCACCTAAATATATACCACATCAAATAAATATATACATGATAATATGTACATATATTTACAAGATATTGCCCCAGTTCTTCCTCCACTTTGAATCATTAGGTCTGGTTGAAATTGGTTATGTGATGTACTTTGGATATCTTGGTGGATTTCCTTGAAACACTTGGAGGCCTGCCTGATCAAGGATGCTTATACTTGCAGATAACAACTTCCCGAGTTCTCAAGTTATCATCCGAATCTTTTGATGTTGCCGCGTTTGAGAATATAAAAGTTACAATATGAAAGGGACATAAAGTTGTAAAATATGTTGAATTTTGCCCGACTAATCACGATCTATTGCAGGCGCCATCTCACCCCAAATCAGCTTTTTTATTTATGGTTACTGTGCAAAAATTCGATATGATGGTCATTTAGGCTACATGTGCGATTAAATTAGGCGAATCCTAAATCAGCTTTTTTGACTCGGAGGAGCATCTAGCTATTCTCCCTTTTGCCACTATCGCTTTGAAGTAAAGTGAACTTTAGGCATAATGGTCCTATATCTTGATAGTAAATAATATATAAAATATATTATCAGTTCTTTGTTAAAACTTGTTATTAGCTAACACAAGAACTTGCATTCGGTATGTACTTAGTGCTGCCATTCTTCTTATGATAAAGAAGCTATCTAATAGAAGTAATAAGATTTGTATAAAATTCTATCTTTTTCAGTTATCTATACACATCATGACCAATATTTTAACTCGTTATTATTTTATAAAAGCATATCCCTGATTCAATATACAAATAGAATTGATTAGCATGTCAAATCACGTTTTCTATTCTAAAAATCAATCATTAAGTCCGTAATATATGGATGATTCAAGATTCAAACATGAAAATATTGTTTGCCTCTAGAAAGAATTTAAAGCAAAAATACCAATATGTGGATTGAGTTCAGGCTTATGGTGAATATAAAAAACATTACGACATTTCCAAGTTATACCAACTCGTTGAATTAGATATGAGTTCTGCCTCGTCGTTAAGAGTCTAATTAATTTGTTGAATTCTACATCAGTTTTTGCCTATTTGTCAAGTCTAGTTAGTCAATACCAAGATTGTACGTTTTGCTTCCACATATACCTAAAGAATTTCCCACCGTATTCTAATTATAGTTTATCACTTTTTCTTTACATTACCCAAATCTGTTATCATCCAATTGATGAAATAATTTCAGCTTTAAATTTCTTTTTTATATGAATTAGCGATCTAGAACTCCTATCATTTGGCCCTAAAGAAGGAAATGGTATTTGACCTAAAGCTCATTGACGATTAGTTGTTTTCAGGGTTAATTGTAAAAAAAAATCTCCAACCTTACTCAATTTTATAGTTATAATCCGAACTTTAAAAAGTGACAATTAAATGCTCAAATTTTCAAATTTTTTCAATTCTTACCCAACCTTAGTATCTCCGTTAATGTTCCTTATGTGACTTTCCACATAAAACAAATACACTTAACACTTATACACATCAAACTTAATTAAACTAACTAATTAAGTTTCACTAAGTTGTTTAACTAAACTATGTCGTGTTACCCTTAACACTTATACATGTCAAACTTAATTAAACTAACTAATTAAGTTTCATTAAGCTATTTTACTAAACTATGTCGTCTTGGAATTGGATTTGTCTTATGTAACAAACCACCTTACAACATTAACAGAAACATTAAAGTTTGGTTAGAATTAGAAAAATTGAAAGTTTAAACATGTAATTGCCATTTTTTTAAGTTCAAGTTATAATTGCAAAATTAAGTTTGAAATTTTTTTGTAATTAACCCCTATTTTTATATACATCTTTGAAAGATGAGATGGCATGCTTATCTATATTAATTTGTTTTACAATTCTATAAATTCTAGCCTTCTTAGTTTCCTTTCTACTTCAAGAAACCAAAAATTAACATAAGGGATTTACTCAACCTAGAGAATTAACGCAGTGGTCAATAAGGGTTAAAAGGTTATGATTATTTGAGAGACTTTTAAACCGTAATTAAACTTGCTAGCTCCTTTCAAATTCCCACAACCAATATTTTCCAATTCAGCAACTAAACTCGGGAATTTACAGTGGCAAGCATCCCGTTAAAAGTTTATAGGCGTTAGTTAGTCGTTTAATGATGAGCTTTATCAAGTCTATGTTGTTCACTTTTATTAGACGTTGTTCGGGAGGAAACAAAAGTAGAGTCCTTTTTCCATAATGTAATGAGACATCAACGATCCCATCACGTACCCAAAATTTCAAAAAAGTTGAATGAGATTAATTACTTTTCGTGAAAAGGGTTCTTCATTTTATAAAAATCTTAAATGCCAACGTCGGTTGGTTTTTATCTCTAAAGAGGATAAGAAGTAAAGCTCATCACCACAAGATATAGCCTCTCGTTATTGCTTTTTCTCATGCTGCAGCTTCGGCGGCAATTTCCTGCATTTTATTTCTCACTGTTTTTATCATTATCCAGCTAAAAATTTTAAAACTCTCATGGCTGTGTGCGAAACCATCGGTTATATGTCCAAGTACGTGGGTAGCTTTTCTTTATAGTGTTCCACTCATAACCATGAAAAACAAAGTAATAAAATACCAAATATATCTCATTGGCATAGGGAAGGAGAGAGGAATAAAATCCCCATAATAACCAAAGTGTCGCACCTTAGACAAAAGTTAGGACAAGGGAAATTTCATCAGATTGTGATAATGCCGCTGAGTGTAATAAGAACATAGATAAAAGATTCCTCTGTTCCGACACGCCATGCTTGTCTGTTTACGCTGACTATAAAAGGGAAAGAATTGGTCCTCATATATTTTTGGTTCAGTGGAACTATAAAGATGAGAAATTTATATATAAAATGTAACATATTCTAATTTACATTTTATTATTGTTCAAATTCGCCCTCTGTGATACCTTTCCCCTTTTTTGATAGAAAGCTAAGAATCGACAAGATAAGTAATATTAATAAAGAAGACTTCTATCTTTTTAATTTAACTGGAGGATCAAGCATAAACTTAGTCCTATAATTTGAATAAGGAAAGAAATGTGATGGTAGTTTCCATGGTTTTGAAGAAAAGGATGACATTGTACGAAACTAAAAAGCTTGTTGGCAGGAACTTCTAACATTTTGCAGGACAAAGAGATGAAAGCAATTATTAATAAATTTGACTACATATGCATATCCAATCAAAAATTAAATTTGACTATGCTAATCTTAAGATAATGATGGCAACCATAATTATGGGGAATGCGCGTCATTAATTGAGCATAAAGGTCGTCCATTATGGTGGGACATATATAAATGATTTCGACAACAACCTAAGCCTTTAACAACAACTCTTCAATGAGCATTAGATAATGCCACATGGGACTCCAAGGCCAAGCCCTTGATACATGCTGAAGTGTTGATATCTAATAGGCCATGTTCGTGGCAAGGTAATAGTTTACGGACCCTCCCTCCGCTCGCATGTTTGTTACCTTTCACAGTAGCAATAAGTTCTACATGACGGTGAGATGGGGAAAACAACATCATTTAGTCATTTAGGCGAGGTTTGTAATTGTACAAGGACGATAGCGGGCTTGTGTCTTAAGAGTTCAGCAAATTTTGGTTATGTTCTATCGCTTCACCAATTTATAATTTTCTGCCTGTAGAAATATTTAAAAATTTCAGAAGATGTGAAACATTATTAACCTCGGTTATAAATATGTTGACACGTTAACAAAATTCCGTAGCATACTACCAACAAATGTGGCAAATACGTTAACTTCTTTTAGGACAATACCAAATTATTTTTCACTGAATTTGGTAATTAAGGAAAGGGTTAACAAATCAAATCATTTACCATAGGCTTTAGGCTCGAGCGATATCAACACTCTATACAGAAGATACAATTTGGCGCATATGAAGTAGAGTTTTCAATCGACAACAAATCAAAATGTAATGTGATAATGTGTGCAATCCCACGTGTACAAGTTCCAATAGGTTCTCTTAACTTCTGGAAATAAACTATGTAAAAGGACAGATTGAAAGGAGGGGAGGGGAGGGGAGCGGTGTGACAGGCAGAGAAGGGAGAGTTGAAATTATTGGTCTCCGCATAGAGAGGAATATCAAGCCGTCACACTTTGTATAACATCATCATCTCGACACTATACAACACCACCTAACAAAAACTCCCACCTCATAAGCCATAATCCTACAACCCACAATCATTTGTATCTTTTCCTTACTTCGGATAGTCATTTTTTACAATTTAAGAATGATCCATCCGTCACCGTTCTTATATATGTACTTTGATTTGTGGTCTCACATGTCTTATGGCGGGATCGACTCCCCTTAATTTAGGGTTTTATTTTCAGATTACTAACATCAATGTCAAATTGTAAGCCTATAATAAGATCCAAATCATTCTGCACTAGCTAGCACCATGGAAAATCTAAATTTTAACCAGCTTATCAGAAATTTTGCTCTGTCACTACATCCTTTCTATCAAGTATTTATTCGGTTTCTAGTATTGCAAAAATAAAACCTATTTTATCCTGATTAACTTAATTTCGTTGATAGACTATGCTATTAGGTGCATAACAGTTGAAATGGTGATTATCTATATAAACTACAAAAAGTCCATCACTTCCATGCTAATCTAGTGGTTATATGTATACTCTCTCGAGTCTCGACCACGCATTAATTAACTCCCGGTTGATTCCAACAGGACCAAAACCAACTAAAATTTAATAACTGTCCTTTCTTTCTTGTTCTTACATGTCTTCATAAAAGGTATATACCTATCTATCTATATCCTGTAATGGCGAAAATGACACATCAGCTAGTTAGAAATGGCACTAAGACATGTTTTACAAGTTTTTTTTTGGGGGGGGGGACATATGTTGTACTAGTTCTCCTGCTTGCGATTGAAATTCTTGACTTAGTTTTGACATAATGACGTGTGATTATATTATATTAACCATATTAATAGGAAGTTTAATCTTTCCGTCACAATCGTAGGTAGTACGTAGTGAAAGATTTTAGGTTCAATTATTTCCATGGCATATGCTAAACATTGATGAGACCCCAATCTAGTCATCGTCTACAATATACCATCCTAATTATTATTATCAGATGATTACAAGTTGCGACAAATATCCTTTTGTCCATATTTCCATTATTATTGCCATTTTTCAAGCATTACTCATCCAGAAACGCAAGAAATCACCTAATTAATTTGTTAACTTCATCACAGAGTATGTGTTGATGGGCCTAATATCCTTCCATCATTATTAGGCCCCTGGCTGAAGACAATCAGCATGCCCCACCTCTGCGTCAAGCCGAAGTTTTTCTCCTGTGTGATCAAAAATTGAACAGATAGGACTCTTAACTTGTTCATGATTAGCAAGTATTCAATTTTTCCAGCGACTCTCTTTTTAAAATTTTCTTCTTGAGCTGTCCACATTTTGGCGTCTTAGATGAATCAAATGGTTCACGTGCTTAAGACGCATTGTTCTTGGGCGTACCATGGAAGGAATGGTCCCATCGGTAAAGGTGATCCCACCAATTAATTATAGGAATGTTTATGTACCTCAAACATATACATACAATAATAATTAAGCTTAATCAAGCTAGACCTAGGATTCACTAACCAAAGGGTAGCTTATGGTACTCAGTAAATGATTATCATAATATACCGATATTATAGTTTATACATACTTTTTAGCTTTACAATATTACGATTAACTACATATAATCATTCTCTTCTCTTGTGTTCCCTCTATATCCTTTTACAAATGAAAGGAACCGTACAATTTTTTATTTTTTTTAGTAACAAGGCAAATGAATGAGAAAACCTCTTGAGATTCTCACTGATTTAACATTTGACATAACATGGTGACGCAAAGAAAAGGGAAACGTGATAATGAGTTGGTTATAACAAGATACATGGAATGTTAAGCCTTAGTTATTATTCGTGAACTATATATTAATGTTAGGTATCATGTGTAGTTTAACAAAATTTGTCTTTGTAACATAATATGGGTTATTTAGTGGCGAGATTGGAACCTACCTCTTATTTGAATTGATAATTTTCCTTAACCTAGTTTTTAGATTTATAGGATTAGACGTAAAGGAAAAAAATGATTCGTGGTCATAGCGTGATATGCAAGAATTTCGGGGTGTGAAATCTGCTTTTGGAGTAACACTCGATAATAAACAAGAGGAAAATCAGAAGACAAGTCGATGTGATTGTCTTTGGTCAATTATTTCTTCAAAATACTCATAATCACGGGATTTACCCTTATCATTCGCAGGTGCCTATTCGTGTGCAATAGAAAATTAAAAAGTTGTTATGTAAATTATTAATAAAAAACAAAAGGTCTTCTTACAATAAATATAAAAGGGTGTTTTGGAAGGTTTCTCTCTAATACGAGTGTTTGGATTTTGTCCATACATTTTTCATCAATCGCTAGCTTTAAAATTTTCATAACCCTCCCACAAGATAGATTTCTTGCAACTTCATATACTACAACTAACAAGTTACACCTGTACAATAGCGTGGACCCTATATGCTAGAACACTATAAGAATTTCTAACTGGCAAAGCCCCTTGTCGCCCTGACTATTTAGATGCACAACGCCAACCTCTACCTTCCCACTCATATATTTCATATCCCAAACTAAGAAACCAGACACCTTTCTCTCAAACAAGAAGTTTAATATATCCATTCCCTCTTCCTATTTTAATCTTTGAAACTTAATTATACTTTCCATAGTCGCTCACCTTTCTTCTCTTGCCTTTCAAAAAACTAGAAAAAATGGGGCTCAGAGACATTGGAGCAACACTGCCTCCTGGTTTCAGGTTTTATCCCAGTGACGAGGAGCTCGTATGTCATTATCTCTACAAGAAGATCACGAATGAGGAAGTTCTCAAAGGTACTTTGATCGAAATCGACTTGCATACTTGTGAACCATGGCAGCTTCCTGGTAAGAGTATTATCCATAGCTTCCTGTTTCTTTACAGATTCACTGTCATCTCCTACATTATGTTCACAATTGACATTTAAAATAAGTCATTTAAGCTTCGAGGGGTACGAGACTGACAAATATGTAGAAAGCAGACAACACATAGTAAAAGTTATCCTATATATTATAGAAAGAGAAGCACGAATATTAGAGGATATACAATTTCATATAGTATCACAAGTTACTTTAGTATGATTTTCCTGGAGTTTTAATCGTGTGGTAGTAATCGTAGCCAAGCAATGAGTATATTGTTAGCCGCTCTCTCTTATTCTTTCCGTGATTTTGTTTACTTCGACTATGTTCTTTTTATTCTTCTACGTTGGATTACCATACAGAGAGCAAGCAAATAATCCTTTTTTTCTCTTCTCATCATTCTTGAGAGAACCCTACTATAATCCCGACCGCAAGACCATGTTCTTCATAGTTATACACTTATCTTCTCTTTTTCGCTTTAAGGCAGGGTACTAATTACTTGGTAAAGAAAACGAGAATTTAGCTTGTTTGAACTTCATGTTTTTAAGTGGGATTGGAACTTGATGCTTGGTTCCGTGTTATTCTTTTCATATTTATTTTTCTCTCTCTTTTGAGCCTATATTTTCCCACCTCATAAATCACCATAAGTGAGGACTACAAGAGTTGCTTCCTCTAAGCAATTCAAAGAAGAATAATTTGTATGGTTACTTTAGCAAGATTAAGTTCATACGCCTTTCTGAGGATTCTTATCCGCTAGAAAGATTTTGCTTTCATGCCAAGTCATAGGCTCGCCCACTTAGAACTTTCCTATACATCATCCTCGCTTTTATGTATGTATATAGTGTGTAATATTCCCCATATGAGAAACATGCTTGCTTTTTTCTCAATGTTTTTCAACTTTCAACATAGTTTTAAATTGTAGTCCGCAACTGTAATTACAACTATAATATTACAATTGATGATTCAGGTTACTATTATAACTGACTGTAATTTCGATTATATTTCTCACAGTTATTCTTATATCATCTGTAGTTATTGTACAATATAATTTGCAGTCAGTAATTTAAAACCTGATCAAAAACTTTGTATGCATATAAAATTATGACATGCAATTTAGCTAGTTAGCCGTCTGTCTAGCTAAAAAGCTGGTGGCAATGCAAAGTTCTCTATATGTATGGGCTGCTGTCCTCGGATATGCACCCCAACCACGTTAGTGATAGATGTTTGATGCCTGTATTTGCTTATACGAAAATTTGCTCCTTTCTTGATTCGACTTGTATTAACTGGCAACTCCAATAAGTAGTGTAATAATTCATCATGGGTTAGCCCAATAACGTTCCTCTCACGGCTGGTTTACGTTATACGTTAAACTCCATCCATGAGTGGCATAATCTTTTCCTTTTCAAGGGAAGAATAAATACACGATGACTAATTAGTATTTACTTGTGATTTCCGTCTTTTAATATATTGTTAATCTTTTGGTATAGGGAGAGGTACAGGCCCTATATAGAAAATTCATGTTATGATGTTTCGACTTTGTAAGTCGTGACTTATTCTAAACGTTCACATGAACAATTACAAATACGTAACATGTAGACTAGGGCCAATTGAGGTGATGAGAAAGGATGAGAATCCAATTTTTAAAGAAATATCAAACTAAAGATAACGACGCTAAAATGCATTATAGAGACAAGATTTTCCAAAACATGAGATGCGATGCTTTAAAGAGAAACTTTTGCTGGGTCACTTTTGATTATGATTGATAAACTTACATATCTTATACCCCAAGTAATTTCCTCTTTTTCCTGTTCTAATTCACTTTATTACCCATGTTCTTCTGCTACTCTTACATAAATAAGTCAATCCGTAGGCCAATCCTTGCTGTTTAGCTATTGATATTTATGTGAGATGCAAGTTAAATATGAAAAGAAATTTTGAAAAGTGAACAGGATAGCCTTTTCCTTCTCCTCTTCAAGGAAGCATGTGGCATCCACAATATAGCTTGCACCATCTTTCAAAGAAAATTATTAAGTATAGATCATTTTCATTCGATAAGAAGCATGAGTCTAAAGTCTTGCAGGGTTATCACTTTATAATTCTCCTTCACTTTAATGATTATAAGTATATAAAAATTATTATGCCTAGTTTTCTTGAACATAACTCATTATTAAGGTGACGAGGACTTAACGACAGAACGATTCTCATTAATTGCCAAATAATGTACGAAAAAGTTGGCCACACGTTGATCAATTATTGGGAAGAAAACAAAAATAATAAAATCGTAACATGTTTGCAAATCAAGTTTGGATAAATGTAACTTCCGCCCAGTATGTTTTTGCAAATTATAATATGCGGTTTAATGATTACTACATCGAAACCCCCTCCGTTGAAAGCAGCAGACAAAGTGCCATGTTCATGAAAGCTTTATTTTATCTAACCATTTGCCGATTTGACGCACATGTCTCAGAGGTGGCTAAGCTCAACGCCAATGAATGGTACTTCTTCAGCTTCAGGGATCGAAAGTATGCTACTGGGTTCAGGACCAACCGAGCCACGACATCTGGGTATTGGAAAGCCACAGGGAAAGATCGCAGAGTGCTTGACCCCACAACTCGTGAGATTGTGGGGATGAGAAAGACTCTAGTCTTCTACAGGAATAGAGCTCCCAATGGAATCAAAACTGGTTGGATCATGCATGAGTTTCGGCTCGAGACCCCACATATGCCTCCTAAGGTGCGCTTTCTTTATTGCACTCTCGTCCACAATCCAACTCGAAAAATTATTCTCTACATGAAATCGTTTTATTCAATCACTATAATCAGTAGTTTCTTTTGTACCTCCATGACAAGTCACAGTCTAAAATTGAAAACAACCAACCACCTTCTGCATGGATGGACACTCATACTTAACTTGTCTGGTTAGCTAGACATTAGTAAGTACCATGTTGTCTTATAGGGAACTTAGAGGAAAGTGGTCATGCAAAGCTGTCCAGTGTCCACTTTGGACTGTTATGTATAGTTACCACATCAACTAGAGAGGTGAACAAGAGAGGAAACGTGGAAGGATAATGTGGTCAGGGAATAAATGTACATGTCCTGCATATAAATCTATGGGATAAGAGTGATCATAGACAAAATTTCCATCTCTTTATATCGACAAAAATGACTGTGTTAAAAAATTAGGTATCTGATCTAAAGATTTAGCGTGGTGATATATATAATTTATAGTGTTACATGTTTCACTAGCTTACTAAGCCAAGAATTTGAATGATAATATCACAGGAGGACTGGGTGCTGTGTAGAGTATTCCACAAAAGTAAGGAAGAGGACAGCGTGATGAAGCTCAGCCCACAACTTAGGTTCGGAACAGGAACAGTTGGTGTTCCTCCGAACTTCGCAACATCACCTAATTCTACTGACCAAAATCCAACTCGTGGATCGTACCAGCAAACAGTCTCGCTATCTTCAACCCCTACTCATCACCAGAGCTCTTTCTTAAGCCTACTTCAGCTTTCTCATCAGGAAAGGGACGTCTCCAACTCCATCCCGGACATCACCTCTAAATGGGACAATAATAAAGATTACGAATTCTTGTGGAATGACTTGAACTTGGAAGAAAATAGCTTGGGAGATGGAGGTGTTTCCAACTTGGAGGACATGAGATTTGAGATCGATAACAGTATGGTTTTCCTATAAGAATATTATTTTGCTTTGAGAAGCATTTTACGGTGAATACCCATTTGTTGATCTATGTTGTACTTGTAGTGTTTGGGTTTGTGAGACAAATCAAGAGCTTGGTCAGGAAAAAAAAAAAGTCTTTAGGAATTATTTATACATATATTTAATATATGCTAGCCTATGGTTGAGGTTTAGTTTCTGTAAATATTATTGGCATCTGTACAAGTAGGGAAAATTTTATATTAGTGTTATTCTTTATCAGCATGTATAGAAAGCAAGCTTTAATTTAATGGTTTCTCTTTCTCAATTTTATTAACATTATTTTTCGTATATTACAATCAATTAATAATAATGTTCTTTCAAGCTAATATTAACAATGTTCTTTCAAGCTTATACCTAAATTAAGTATGAGGTCTCTTGACTTTGTTTCTTTCTTTTTTATTGTAACTTTTCCTTCGTTACCTAAATTAGAAGCATATTCTCAGTTATTAATATTAAAACTAATTTACATATGTGTACTGACTACTGAGATGCACATATGGATGGATGTCACATTTATTACCAATATATATCAACCCAATATAAGATCTTTAAATCACGTCTTCAAAGAAATTTTGAGAGATTCACTCACTAATATAACCTGAAATGCATATTTTGCTTTAAAGAACTTCCATAGCCCGGGAACATCCCCAAAATGGAGATAAATGCCATTGTTGGTTTCAGATGGATGAAAAGTGCAAACAGAGAGTGAAGGAAACACAGAAAAATTTTTCTCTCTTTGTTTGTTTTTAACTTTTCTCTAGTCTTTCGGAGAGAGAAGCGAACCATTTTTCTGTCTCTCCTCTTTAGTTTCTCCTCCGAAACCAATCATTTAGGAGGCAAAAGGTAAGAGTCTTTCGAATGGATGGGAAGAGATACGTTGTTCTACTGTACGCAGAGGACTCGAATTATGTGAAGAAGAAGTATGGAGGGTACTTCAGGGTCTTCGTCAGAATGTTGTCAGAGGCTAGCGAGATGTGGGACGCGTATAGGGTGGCATGTGGGGAGTTTCCCCGAGACTACGTGATTGAATACTATGATGGGTTTGCGAATTGTGATCACCGAGAGCTGCAATGATGCTTATGGAACTGATCTGTGGATCTACAAGCTCATTATCTGTTGAAGAATCTTGATGGAATAAAGAAAAAGATTTGGGCATTTGCTTTAGGTTTATCTTTTCTAATTATTATTATTATTAATGTTTTTAAACAAGTCCCTCTATTTTTTACCGGCGGTCGATACTAAAGAATAAGATTTTGTACCATCTTGCGACTGGTACCGGCCGATATGATACGAAATCCATAACCTTGGATTAGATATAGAGTATGGAATTAATATATACTTTATTTTGAGTCTAATCATATTAGTTCTCTGCCACTAGTCATCGATTCAAGTAATGACATTTGTAAACTATTTCCAAATCGTCATTCTACTTTGGCAAAAGATTTCCCGAATTAATACTAATCAAGAACAATGGAGTATTCTCCTTAATTACTTTACAGTGATAAATCTTATCTTGATCACTCAACTATCTCCACATAGTTCATGCCACATCCAATGACTACCGATTAAATGGCACATGATTAAATAGATCATAAGTAGTATCAAAATATAACAATCTACATACAAGATAACTTTGATGACCTCAAGTCAAAGGATCACTTATATAATCATCACAATAAGATTTTTATAGACATACAAGTAATGTTCCAAATGGATTTCTCATATCGGGTCTGTTCAACGAACTTGTTTTCTAACAAGCACCTACATGTTTGTTTAATTATCTATAAACTTTAGTATATGAGATCGACTACTTCCTTCATAAAGAAAAGAATAACATGTGCTAGTATTTTTGCACTTTATTAATGTTCATTCTTAATAGAACAATGATTAGGAATAATTTAGGGATAATACATAAATGCAATATTAATCTCATAATTATAATTATCCCATGGACTTATATATACATCTCAACATGTACATGATAAAGAATGCCTTTAAATTATTTTTTTACTAAACTACAACCAAAGCGATTGGCTGTAGGGCATAAACTAATAATTTCTCACTTGCACTAAGGCAATCATTTAAGTATCTCATACCATATCACCATATGACGATCATACTACTGTTAGGACAGTGGCTTAATGAGAGAATTCCACAAGATTCTTTATAGTGAGCACTTATTAAATCTTACAACTTTCATCTTAATTATCATCATAATTAAGAAAAATTGCCTAGATACATACCTGGATCTTTGATGAAACCTTAGCTCCTTTTGGCATGCCAAATGGCTCAAGTGTTCTATAGTACATTACTGTCATAAACAATGCAAGGAACTACATCAAGTTCACTAAGAACTTATTGATCTAATTAATCATTTACACTAAATGAAAAAATGTATTATGACTTAATTATCAACCAGTGCTACATTGGAACCTTTCCAATCTTGAATGATATGGTTCTAAGTAAATAAACCTTAATTAGGATTTACTTCTTAAGTTATATCCTTATTTCCGTGAACTCAAATATTAAGTCAAACATGGAATAATGAATATCTTTAATACTTCACAAGTATCAGATATCTCATATACTAAACACTTTATTACATTATCTATACTTGTACTTGGAATAGGTAAACAAATTCCATTATATCTACATAGATATAATTTCTAGAATTAAGTTGTTACCTTTCTTATCCAATAAGAGTTTTTCTTAGAGAATTATGTTTTCAACAATTGAAAGTTAGAAATGTTGTTCTCTAAAAGGAATATGTCTCCACATACTCCCACTGAAGAGGACAACCATACTCCCACTAACCTTCTTGTAGAAATAATAAATTCATAATCATCTCCAAAATAAAATTTTTGAATTCATTATGAAAAATGAATCTTTCAATATCTTGTAGCCTTTGAACTATACATTAAATGTATCAATAAAGGAATAGTTTTAATTGGATGTATTGCCATGAGATTTGAACTTTTCAAATTTCATCTTAATCATACTGCTTATCCTAAAAAACATTCTCTAATAAGTATACATTGAAACAAACAATTTGTTCAATAGGTCTTTAAGATTATATCCAACCTTTTGGATATGTCATAATCTTTTATTATCTAATTTAGTTTTAAACTTAATGGATAATATATGCTTCAACTAAGAATCGCATCCTTAAATCATTAACTTTGACTATTTCAAAGACTTAGCATTTCATATCTAATATGAAATCTTGCTAATTGATTCAATTCGAAATATTGAAGGTAAGTCATTGTACTAAACATCGCTATAGAAGAAATAATATGGCATCATACAATATCTCTTATGGAATTTTATTGTAAAGTTTTTACCAGAGAATCTCATTCCCTATATATAACCTACAATTTAAAAACTTACAATAACAATCTCATCGAAGTCCTTTAGCATTCTTAGTGCTTAATTTCTACTTAAATTTAAACTTTTTGAATTGTTCAAAGTTTTAAATTAATATTTCATTTAATACATATGACTATACCACATAAAGTCATTAGTAATCTAATGAAATATAAGTATCATCCTTTTATGAATTGTTATTCTATCCAATACATCATATGTATAAGATTTAACAATTTAATACCATTACAATCCTTTCACCAAAGTTTGATTTGTTTGATTTTCAACTTAACAAGTTTCATACAATTCACAATCAAAAGGATACATATATCCTAGTATGTGACTTTTATGATTCTCATTATATTTATTTAACCAATATGGCATAAAAGGATATTCTCGTTTATCCAATTCCATATTCTTTCCATTTATGTTAAAGATAAGTCTCCTTTGATCTAGCACATATAAACTGTTTGTATAAAATTGGATCAACTACTTTTACTTAACAATTTTTTTCTTATCATGCTTTGAACATTACAATAATGTTGAATCCAAATTCAATATCAAATACTAGTAAGCATGAACTAGAAATATATATGATCTATATCATAACTCGTATAGGCAAGAAAAGTCATGCAATCATTTTTTCTTCTTATGATAACTATTATCATATTATAGCTAAGCCTTTAATTGATGTCCATGTTTATGCTTTTAGTAGGGTAAATTAAGCAGAATAATTCCAACAAAGTACTATAACTTTCAGCTTTATTCCATGCATCCTGTTGCATCTTGCTATCATGGTATTGAAATGCATGTTGTCATTAAAGTTTACGATACATTAGTCAACTCAAAATGTCAATAAATTTTGTCACCTATATGATTTTGACATATCTCTAAAACATTGTCACTAAATCCTCAATAGGGATTATAGCAAAATTGCGTAATAGGCACACAATTTTCTATCTAACTTTAAGAACTCTTCTCAAACATAACCTATATCCAAAAAATTTGGTTCGCTAACTTGGTATCAACTATACTAAAACAAGGTAAATTTTACTCATAATGAGAACAAATGTAAGAAAACAAGTAATCAATTATATACCATGACTATTAGATGACATTAGGACTTTAATAATGTATTTCATTACTCCCACTATTTTATTTGAAATAATATCCCTCACTACTATTCAGAAAGAATACTTTAATCTTTCTAGTGGGCTACGATCTCATTTAAATATGGTTGATCTTGAGTTTGCTCAAAAAACCAACCAACCTTAAATTAGGTAGATACACACATCTCATGTGACTCCCAGATCCATTAGGTAACAACTCTTACCAAAACATACCATATATGTTATTTCTAATCCTACCTTTAAATTCATGTAATTATGAGTTTGCTCATCCAAATCATATAAATTTAGTTAAGTGGAACCTCCTATTATAAGACTAAACATATTCTGGTTAAAGTAACCTTGAGTTTGTTCAACAAGCCAACTATATATAGAACTTTGGTTTATACTTATAATAATGGAAGGCAACAATCACGTTCTCAACGTGTACTTAATATTTTAATGAGAGATTTTAACTTCATTCGTCTCATCAAATACAAAATTGCATGAAAAATATCACACATATAAAATATATAATTTAACATGCATGCAATATATATATCAACATTACGAATAAAGTATGCATCTTATGTACTCATAATCAAATTATATGCATAAAACATCAAGCTTCGTTTGATTCAAGTTATTGATCTTCATAACCTAAAATAATATATCCAACTACTAGGAAAAATTGAATTAAATCGAACTTATTTATTCCTAAATGAATTATATTCCTATTCCAAATAGAAATTTAATTTAGTTTGAAAATTTTTTTCAAATCAAATTAAAAACTATTTCCAATTATCTTAACTCCTCTAATCAAATTTAATTGAAGACAATTTTCAATAAATTATTCTACTTACTTATTATAATTGAGAAAAACTCCTTTTCAAATTATATAAGTAACATATTCTAATCCAATTTGAAAACTATTTCTATTCTCATTAGAAATTACTTTTTCTTAATTAGAAAACTATTTTCTAATATTAAAGAAAACTACTTTCAAAATTAAATAAAAAATTTTTAAATTTAATTAAGAAAGTCCTTTATATTATTTATTTAGAGTTTGATTTCTTAATTAATTAGAAAATTTTTCTTTAATAAATTAGAAAACTATTTACAAAATATTAAAGAAAGCATATTTTTCTTAATTAATAAATGAAAACACTTTCAAAATTTAACTAAGAAAAATATTTTTTCTAAACATCCAAATTACGTTGGCAATGATTATAAATTATAATTCTAATTCATAATTAGAATTAGATAAATTAATACTTTTTTTATAATTTATCTTTAATTCTCTAATTAAACAATTTATAATCATAGATCAAAATTGGCATCTAGTAACGTGTCATTGACCACCCAAATATTTAGAAATGTCAAAGTGATTTTGACTAACCTTTTCGTGCATAATTTTTTCATATAATTCAATCATTTCATCAAACAATGTTTTGATTGGACATAGGGCATGAAATTAATGTCTACCCTATTTTGAGCCTAATCATATTAGTTCTCTGCCATTAGTTATCAATTCAGTTAATGAAATTTGTAAACTATTTACAAATCATCATTCTACTTTAGCTAAGGATTTCCCGAATTAATACTAATCGAGAACAATGGAACATTCTCCTTAATTACTTTAGGGTGATGACTCCTATTTTGATCACTTAACTACTTTTATATAGTTTATGCTACATCCAAGAACTATCGATTATACAACCCATGATTAAATAGATCATAAGTAGTACATTACAGGAAAATCATGGAATAGCGGAGGAAATTTTTCGACGGACAGAAAACCGATGCTATTTACCGACAGAAAATTATTTTCTGTCGATAAATAAACTATACTGTTTATATATAGCGACGAAACTATATATCCGTCGGCAATACTGGGGGGAAAGAATTTTGCGCAAAATCTCCGATGACATATAGCGATGACACAACCTACGGTGTTGGAATAAATTGCGCGAACGGTTCCCACAATTTAATTGCTTCAGATAGATACCGATGGACATAATTCCGTCAGAAATTTACCGACAGATATTACACCACCGTCGGTAATAATTGCAGGAATTACTCCCTCAATTAATTAGCTTCGCATAATTACCGACGGTGAAGATACTGTCGGTAAAAGTATTTCAATCCCTTTTATATACCGACGTAACATGTTCCGTCGGTATTCGTTTATTAACTTTACTGACAGAATTGGTGTTCCGTCAGTGAATCATCGTGCTTATCAAACCAAATGGTTAGCTTTTCATTATTGTACCAACGGAAGGTGTGTTTTCATTGCAAAAAGAAGCGGTTACACAGGCGATGAACTAATTAGGAAACTTAAATACCGATGGTAATCCGTCGACGATTCATCGGTTTTAACATGAAAACATGGCGTGCGTTTCATTAATTGTATCGATGAACTGAGTTTTTCCGTCACAAAAAGAGCGATAACCGCTGGTGGTGGAGTAATTTGAAAATTTAAATAATGACGAAATTTCGATTCCGTCGGTAAATGTCGGCAATTTGCGTCGTCGTTTACTTAAAGACGACGAGGGAAACCCTAAATTATGACGAAATATATATTTCTTCGGTGATTTAGCGCCTTTAAAT
>JANIIA010000010.1:20646734-20659912 GCA_027478495.1 Erythroxylum alaternifolium | reverse complement strand
ATTCACACTTCAAATTAAGCATTTTATCGAAATTAAGCATTCAAATTCTCAAATTCACACAACAATTACAAAGAAATGTTCCAAACATCATAAAGGGCATTTTATCGAACACCTTATAGGCAAATATGTATAATCTCAATCTAATCACAAAGCAATTGCATTTTTCCATTATTTACCAACAATAACACATAAAAACAACAAATCAACCAACAATGACACAAAAAAACCACAAACAACAACAATAATTAAGCAAAACTTCATAACCCAAACACCCACGGTTAATGCTAAAAACATGCGTTTTTTAGAGAAATAATACACCCATTAGAGAGCTTACCTTAAACAACACACGATGAGCCAAAAAATGGTCAGAAAATGTCCAAAAATTGCAAGGAAGGGGGTCGGACAGACAGCGCGATGGACGGGATGAGAGAAGAAGAAATGGGGGGTGCTATCTGTGTCGCCTTAAAGACGATGAACCAAACGACGTCATTTTAATTATTAACTAGTCGACATTTACTAACGGAATATACATTTCGTCCGTATTTAAATTTCCTAATTATTTGACCGCGTCTGGTTGCCGCTACATTTTACGATGGAACCAAATTTTTGTCGGTAACGTTAATTGAATGTACACCAACGAAACACATTACGTCGGTATATAACAGAAGCTGAACCACATTTACCAACGGTACCTATTCTGTCGGTAAATGTCCGAAGCTAGTTAATTATTGAAAAATTACTGCAATTATTACCGACGGTCATGGTTACGTTGTTGGTAAACTTAAAATAAGTTTACCGACCGACGATATTCTGTCGGTGAATAGCAGACACTGAGCATAACTTACCGATGGACTATGTGTCATCGGTAAACTTCTGAAGCAATTAAATTGCAATAAGCATTCCTGCAATTTTTGTCGATGGTAAAGGTTGTGTCGTCTCTATATGTCGTCGGAGATTTTGTGCAAAATTCATTCCCTCCATTATTGCTGACGGTAATATATTTCCATCGCTATATATAAACAGTACAACGAATTTACCGATGGATTATTGTTTTCCATCGGTAAATAGCTATGGTTTTTTGTCCGTCGGAAAAGTTCCGTCGCTAATTTATGATTTTGTTATAGTGAAAAAGGTTGCACAACAAGGAAGTTCCCATAGTCAAAGTTCTTTAGAAGAGCGACAGGGTCAAGGTGATGACGTGGAAGCTTGAGGATGCTATGAGACATCAGTACTCCCAAATAATTATATCCTTTTAGGAGTTTTGAGGACGAAACTCTTTTAAGGGGGGGGACTTGTAACACCGGAGTCTTTGACCCTTTTTTACATTGGTCTGTACTTGGAGATACTACTATATATTGGAATATACATGGTTGTATATGAGTTCAAAAATAGATTTGAATCCTTTCGGTATATATGCCAGTGATCTATAGTATTATATGCCCTTACATGAACTCAGAGTTCATCGGTATGCGAAATCTTGGAGATTTCTGACATATAAGCTTCTAAGTGTGTAAAACTGAGTCCATTGGATGGATATGGCCATGGTGATTGAGTTAAATGTGTTTTAATGTTTTAGAGGTGATTAGCCATGATTTATAGACTTATTGGACACTTAGAAAGCTTATATGTCAGAAATCTCCAAGATTTCGTATACCGATGAACTCTAAGTTCATGTAAGGGCAGATAGTATTATATATCACTAGCATATAAACTGAAAGGATTCAAATGCATTTTTGAACTCATATATAACCATGTATATGTCAATATGCAATAGTATCTCCAAGTACAGACTAATAAAAAAAGGGCTCAAAGAGTCTGGCAATAATCATAAACTTTAGATACTCAAATACCTCATTTGGGTATTTAACATACTCAAATACCTCATTCATTACAACTTTAGAAGGATGCAATAATCATAAACAACCATTTAACATATATTCACTTCCTCCTTGATACATTTATTTTTAAACAATTTTTTCTTTTCTTTTTCTTTTTCTCTTTTTTAATGAAAACATTAAAAGAAACTACATTATCATTGGCATTTCGATGATATGACATAAAATAGCATTCCAATGATTATAACCAACCCACACATATGTACACCACCACACTTAGAATTTTATACATCCATAAGCTAAACAATCACAAATGCTCCACTAGCTTTATAGCTTAGGTAAGACATTTGGTTAAGTTTAAAAGCATATAATATGGTTGATACAAAAAGAAAGGTATAAAGATTAAAGGGGCTTATGAAAAGAAAAATCATTCATCGGGTAGGTTATTTGGCTAATGTAGCTTGGAAAAACAAAGAATGCCTGATCATCTCCACATTAATGCATATGATAAGAATGTGATCTTGAATAGAAAGTCAAATCAAAGTTATGATGTACAAGTCATAAAGGTCACTTATAAACAAAGACAATGATATGGATGTGCCAATCTAATAAGGCTCCAAATTCTCACTGGCTTTATCTACCACTAGTCACTATTCTTCTAAAGACAATACATGTTAACCAATCACAAGAGTAAAAGTACATGCTAAGTTACTATGAAATTCTTTAGTCAATTCGTTCTCTAATCATGACTATGTATATAAGCAATAGAAAAGAGAAAACATTTGTTTTTTTGTTATATTCTTTCTCTCATTTTGATTGAAAACTTAACAACAGGTAAAAATAAACAAATTTAAATTTAAAAACACACATGCATATAAGAAACAAATGCAAAAATTTAAAGCAAGGAAATTAATTCCCTTAGATTGCCTGCCAAGAATTGCCTTTGTTTAGGGTCACTGACTCGACTCCATACTCTCCTCACGTGAAAAAATGTAGTACAGTTTGAGCCACTTCTATGTAAGGTGGTTTAAGATAAGGCCTTAGTTGATAATCCTTCATATTCAGCATATTCCCTATCTTTAGATTCTCAATCTTTACTGGGGCAAATGTCTCGAATGTCTCTTCAACTTATTCCTCCTTATTTAATTTCTCTGGCATGCTAGGAAAAGGAAAAGAGTCAGTCATAACAATATATTGGACCTCAATATTTACCTCTCAGCTAAAAGATGTATCCTTTTCAGTTTCAAGCTGCTCCTCAACTTCTTTAACAGAAACAATCCCTTGAGTAGTCCACTTAATATTCTCAAGCTCCTCTTCATTCTATAAGGCCTTTGTGCTAACATCCCTTGGCAGCTTAAAGAGTGGACATGTGTCCTATTTGTTTTCTTAACAAGTGTCTTTCAACTAATCTTACATCTACACCTACATAGACACTTCCAGCATCATCTTTATGTTTCTTCTGTTTTCTTTCCCTCTCCTTCCTCTCACTGCTGAAACTCACTTATCCCTCCCACCTTGAGTTTTTGCTTTAAATTCTGTCCATTACCACCTCAAAACCTTTGTCAATTTCTCCTTAAAGATAGGTATATTTTGTTGTCTTCTTCTTGGCTCTACTGGAACTCATCATATTCCCTCATAGTTCCTGAGATGATCTGGAATATGTGTGAGGTAAAGTAGGCTTAAAACATTAAGGTGAAATTTAATTTGAACAACTAAGTGAAATACTGATCTTTGTGGATTTTATTAGAAGAAATTACGACGAATGATTAGAGATAGATTGAATGTGGTATTGGTGTTAACATTATGCTGGAAAGTGATGAATGAAAGGGGTATCTTCTGTTATGTTCTTGGATGAATGAAAATAGTATTTTATAGGTTGTTATATGGATGATTTAAGTTAGGATTTGAAGTATAATTGATGATGAATTCATGCTAAAGATAGGTTTTAATGAAATGTTTTCAAATATAGAAAAGTTAGGACTGCATGTATGATGGTATAAAGTGAATGGTAATGAAGCAAATGAGTAGATTTTTATGAGTTCTAATGTAACCAAGTTGGAAGCTAGACAAGCATAAAATGACATAGCTTTAAAGGACATGAATTTTGGAAAAAATCAAGTAGTAGTGATGTCTCTAAGTATATGAAATTCGTGGAGATTTAAGGAAGAAAGAATGTGCATGATTGTGGCCCTTAATGCACAATCGTGGCCTGTTGCACAAGCTTCTGTCATGATCATGGCAAGTCCCCCATGATCATGGGCCTAGTTCTAGATTAATATTTTTTTTTGGGTACATGTTGAACCAGCTGAGGAAAAGTCACTCTAAATTGGTGTATTTGGTCTCTATTAAGGCTTGGAATGAACCTAAATTATTGCTTGATTAATTGGTTAAGAGCATGATAAGTTTAGGTTAATTGATATCATTACTTAAAGAATGTATTGTTTTGGTGTCAATGTAACCAAATCTAGAAAATTATGATGTGATAAAGGAATAAAGGTATTCTTATAAATGCAAACATGATCTTAAGGATATGAGTAATGTGTATTAGGCATGAATGAATGAGAATTAAAGAACATAAGGGAATTATGAATGAGAATTAGGTAATTGTATAAATATATATTGCTAGAAAAGTTTTGTGAAGGTATGATTGATGAATATAGAGTAAATCAATCTACTTAAGGTATATAATTGATTACAAACTAATTGTATACAATTTATAATGTTTGAATGGTCAAGATATTTGTATAAAAATATATACTCGAAAAGTCAATTAAGCATGCATTGAAACATGACATATGTACATGTGCATGATTGTATATTCATATGGTTAAATAAATTAGTGATTTGTTAATTATATGTGTATTACATAACGATAGATGTGCAAGGTGATTGTCAACATCCAAACATTGTCGAAACATCGAGGCAACAGCTTTTCTAGAGTGTATTGTGAGTTAACTTAGATGTGTAAACTCAATTATATGTGCTTCTATATTTATTGAATGTTTAATCTGAAATGTGTGTACAATTGATTGATAAATGCTAGACTTAGATATGAGGGGCTTGATATACGACATGTGTATATTAAAATGAAAACATGGAATATGAAATGATACATCTCATCACATTGAAATGCGTGATTAGATAAAAGAGTTATGACCAGAGTGACCAATGTGGGAAAAGAGCTTTGAGCTCAAGATTGTGAAAAAGAGCCTTAAGCTCAGATGACAAGGACTTGGTATTCACAATGGATATAGGCCAGAAATGATCTCAATGTCCACAACAGATACGGGACAATAAATTAGGTTGATAGGCACTTGGTCACAAAAAAACAAAAAAATGATAATGGAAACACATGTGCATTTGCATATACATCACTACATATATCAAATGAGTGAATTGAAATGTATTATTGAATTGATTTGAAATAGTGAATTATAGTTGAAGTTAATGGAAAATGTGTTATGATATGCTTGTGAAAGTATGATAAACTTGATGTACTCGTTGAAGTATGATGAAATGTGATGTGGTATCCAACACTGGATTATATAATCTACTTATTTTTGTGATCTGACTTGAGTGAATACATCGATGATGGTTCACTTACTGAGTTCGTAAACTCATCAAAATTGCAATGTTGTTTATTAGGTTTAAGGGAGTTCTATCTATCGAGGTTATATAGTAGAAGTCTAGTACTTACATTTTGGGGACAAGAATGGCTCAAAGGTCTGATTAGCTGAATCTGAGAAGTCTGTTTAGAGTTTTGTGTATTAGCATCCCATTTCATGTTATATTTTTGGTACTGAGATTGAACTCAAACAAATGTTGAGTAATGTATATGTGGATTGTGAATTGTAATGACATCTGACTTTTATGTTTGTGAATGAAATGGGAAGAATTGAACATTTAGAATGCTTATGATATGTTTGATGCCTTTAATGAACTAGTTTGATTCTCCTAATATACCATTTTCATATAGTATGTTTTCGAATATCCTTTTGTATGTTCAGGCATATAATCTATGTGAGTGGTATGTTATAACCAAGGTTCCAACAACAAGCACCTCCACCTAAAAAGACCAATTTGGAAGAGATGATGTTACGATTTCTTTAAGAATTATATATGAGACATTAGAGAACAAAGGCTTCCATATGCAACTTGGAGCTTTAGGTCAACTGGTGACAATATTAGCTTAAGGTCAAACGGAACTTTTCCTAGTACCACTGAAATAAAGCCTAACAAACATGTAAAGGTAGTTACCCTTATGAGTGGAAGGGAATTTTAAGCAGATAATAAAATCCAAAGTGAGGAGGAGCATAGCAAGAAGAGTCAAGAGAAGACAAAAGATATACGACATCCTCCAAAAGCTAAGGAAAGATCATATAGATAAGCAATTCTGTAAATTCCTTGAACTACTTAAACAACTTCATATTAACTTACATTTTGTTGAAGCTGTTATGTAGATACCCAAAATATACCAAATTTTTGAAGGAGCTATTATCTAATAATATGAATTTGGAGTGAGCCACCGTACAACTAAGTGAGAAATGATTGGCGATCTTGCAATACAAATTACTAGAAAAGCTTAAATACCAAAGGAGTTTCACTATCCATTGTTTTATTGGTAATTTCTCGGTAAAAAAGGCTTTAACTAATTTAGCTGTGAGTATTAATTTGATGCCCTACAAATTATCTAATAACTATAATTACAGGAACCTAAACCCACTAGGATGAGCATTCAATTGTTTGATAGATATATTAAAGATCGTAGGGGTATTATTAAAGATGTACTAGTAAAATTTGATAGATTCATCGTCCTAGTTAATTTCATAATACTTGATATGGATGAGGATATAAAAGTACCTTTGATTTTAGGTTGACCCTTCCTAGCTATAGTTAGAGCCATTATTGATCTTAGTAATGGAAAACCAATTTTTACAGTAGGGGAAAAAAGGTCACTTTTAAGATATCTAATGCCATGAGACAGGCCCTTGAGTGCGATGATTCATGTTATTTTATTGATATTAATGATTTTGTAACTTTAGATATTATGCATGAAATTGTGTACAAAGACATGCAGGAGTTATCTATAAATCAAGATGAGGATGACAATGAGGCTACTAAGCCTCTTACGAGGAAGAAAGAGTTTAAAGGAGCAGACAGAATTTCAGAGATCAAGTTGACACCATCCATTGAAGAAGGAGTTGAAGAAACTCCTGGAGCACCTCTAATATGTGTTTCTTGAGAAGGATTCAAATTACCAATAATTATTGTGTCAACTCTGGAGGTAAATCAAAAAGAAAAGATGTTGAATGTGCTTAAGGAGCATAAAAGGGACATTTCGTATAAGATATATGATATTAGGAGAATTAATCCTTCCTATTAAAGGAACAAACTTTTAATGGAGGATGAGTTTAAATCAATGGTACAACCTCAAAGAAGGCTGAACCCTAATATAAAGGAAGTGGTAAAGGCAGAGGTAATTAAACTCTTAGATGTTGGAGTGATTTACCCTATTTTTTATAGTTTTTGGATGGATCCTGCGTAGGTAGTTCTAAAGAAAGGAGGATGATAGTGGTATCTAATGAAAATAATGAGTTGATTCCTACAAGAACCATCAATGGATGGAGAGTATGCATCGAATACAGAAAGCTGAACGATGCAACTAGAAAGGACCATTTTTCTTTTCTTTTATAGATCAAATGTTGGAACAGCTAGGTAGACACATGTACTACTACTTTTTGGATGGACTTTTGGGTTACATTCAAATCCTAATTACTTCAAAGGATCAAGAGAAAACAACCTTCCCTAAGAAATTATTTACTTACTAAAGGGTGGAAGATCTTACAGCACTGTCATGTTGGACCTACCGGAGGGCACTATAGTACAAATAGGACACTCAAAAAATCATTTAGGTTTTTATTGGTTTTTAATTTCTAAAGAAGCACAAAGGTACGTAGCTTTATGTGATAGATGCCAACGATCAGGTATTGTCTCTCACCAGGATAAGATGCCCAAAAATTTTATTTTCATTTTTGAAGTATTTGATATTTGGGTATTGATTTTATGGATCCGTTCCCAACTTCATTTGGTATTAGATATATCCTACTAGCTGTTGATTATAATTCTAAATAGGTGGTAGTGAAATCTTTACCAATAAATGATACTAGGGTTATCATAAAATTCCTTAAAGGCTTATTTTTTCATTTTGGCACACCTACGGCATTTATTAGTGACAAAGGTATGCATTTTGGTAATGCACAATTCAAAAAAATGTTTAAGAAGTATGGAATCACTATAGGGTTGTCACCCCATACCACCCTCAAACTAGTTGTTATGTCTAGTTTCTATTTCTTTTACTTGCCTTCATATCTTGATTTTGGTTACAAATTCTTGTGATTTGGTCCAAATGAGAGATAAATTGAATGAAAATGGTGTGAATATTGTATACATGTTGATTGGATTATTTTGTGAATTTTGCATGAACAAACTAAAGTTCACGTAACTTTGCATGAAAAAAAAGAAGAATATAAAAATAAGAAAGGTGGTGACTAAAGTGTCACCACCGTGCATAAGGTGGGGACTAATTTGTCACCACTTACACGGTGGTGACTAAAGTGTCACCACTTTTAATTACCTTTATATATTAATTTTGGTTATAAATTCTTGTGATTTGATCCAAATGAGGGATAAATTAAATGAAATTGGTGTGAATATTGCATGCATGTTGATTTGATTATTTTTTAATTTTGTATCAAAAATTAAAGTTCACGTAACTTTGCATGAAAGAAAAAAAAAGAATATAATAATAAGAAAGGTGGTGACTAAAATGTCACCACGGTGCATAAAGTGGTGACAAATGTGTCACCACTACGCATAAACTTGCACAACGGTGACTAAAGTGTCACCATTATCCAAGCTTACGTACTGGGTGACCAGCCTTTATGGGGGTGACAAATATAGTCACCCCCATGCCAATTCTTACACACTCCTTTAATTCTTCTGTTTTATTATGTGCCAGCTGTAGGTTAAAGGGATATGAAAACCTAAACCTAGATGAGGCTACAAATAGAAAGGATAAGAGGCGGGCAGTGACATCTTTCATTCCATTCTTCAATTTTCACTCAACACACACTCGATGCAAATGGAGAGAAAGAAGTCGAAGAAGATAGAAAGGAAGTAGAGACCAGTCGACTGAGGGGAAGAAGAGAGAAACATAGCAGAGAGGGGAAGGCAGTGCAAGCATCTGGGTGAGAATAAGCTGAAGCAAAAGGAAAAAGCTAATGCGGGAAGCTTGAGAGGGGCAGGAGATCACCGCCTTCACAATTACCCGATCCTTGTTTACTTATTCTGTTCATCTGTTACTCTGTTACTTGTTGTTATTGAACTAGATACTTTCATAGCTTAGCCGACTGTTATTTGTTTTTTTCATAGTTAGTTCAGTTATTTAATTGGTTTACTTCTTAAATACTCCTCTTACACTGATAAAGATGGGATTGAAGTATTTGAATATAATGAATCTTATTATTTCCTTGATGGGTTGATCTCTTTCTCTTGAGGATTAATGTAGCTATTTTAGTCAAATATGCATGATTGAGAGACTGTGTTGTTGTCTGATGTTGCTATAGTTTCTAAATTGAATGCATGTAACAGTATGATCAAACTTTGCGTCATTTTGGTATTAAACGAAGGATCGAGAGAAGAAGTTTAATATGGAACAAGAAACTATGGATGCTTAGGTTAAGAATTAGAAATATATTAACTTATGTGGTGATTAATAGTCAAGTTTTCACAATTAATTCAGATGATAACTTGTTGAATACGAAAGTTAGTTTATTATTCTAGTTGATCTTAAAACCCAACTGTTAATTTTAGTAAGGCGACAATCCAATCATTTCCCCTTATTCATACATAGGAGATTAAATTAGTGAAATTAATTCTCAAGAGTTTTCCACTTCAATTAATCTATTCATTTTTGCTCCCAGTTAATTTCGTTTACTTGTGAGTTTAATTTTATAATTTTCCTTAAAAGCCTTCGCTTAAGAAATCAAGATAGATTGTTTAAGATTGCATTTGTTTTATTTTTTGTTTATGATTAAGTTGAGTGGATACAGCTACCTCGTATATTGCAAATAGGATAGCCTAGGTACCTTTAGAACTTATTTGGGCACAACACTAGTGGCCAAGTCGAGGTATCTAGTAGGGATTTAAAATGAATTTTAGAGAAGAATGTAGAGCGTTAGAGAAAAGGCTAGTCAATTAAGTTAGATGATGCGCTATGGGCTTATAGGACAGTTATTAAACTCATGGATTTTGATCTTCAACGTTCAGGTGAAAAAGAAACTTCCAAATTAGTGAACAGGATGAATGGCAATTGATGACTTATGGAAATTCCAAAATTTACATGGAGATAGCCAAAAATTATCATGATCAGATGATTAAGCTATCATGACAATTTAAGGAGGGAGATCAAGTTGTCTTATACAATTCCCTCCTAAAATTGTTTCCTCATAAGCTTGAATCAAGATGGTCTGGACCCTTCATTATGGAAAAAGTATTTCCATATATGGTAATCGAGGTAAGTCATCTATATAAGGGTAATCTTAAGGTTAATGGCCATCGTGTGAAGTCATATCTTTAAGGTGTCTTAATACTAGTACATAGAATATTAATTTGACTAAGCCACCTTAAGCATAAAAGATACATCGAGCTAAAGATGTTAACTAAGCACTATTTAGGAGGCAACCTAAGAATTAGGATTTATTTTCATTTATGTTATTTTTATTTTAATATTTTGTATTCATTTTCATTTTTTATTTTTATCTCCTTTTATCATTTTATCCCTTTCATTTATAGTTTGCAAGGATTATAATATCTAGTATTGAATGGATAGTCTCAAATTCATCTAAATCAAAAATCAAAATTTCTTATTACTTAGGAAAGTACCAAACTCCACTTTCTCACTTTTTATTCATCTATGCTTATATTATGTACATTGGGGACAACGTATAATTTAAGTGTAGGGAAGGGGTTAATAATTTTCCTGAGTTTATAATAATCTTTGTTATTACATTTTATGAACTAATATTTTAAATTAGTTTAAATATGTTCATAAATACTTTATTCTATTATTGATTATTGATTTGAATTAGTATGAAAAATGATGATAGAATAAACTTACTCATATAAGTCATATTGTTAGTAATTGTTGAAATAGTCAAGTTGAATGAAAATTTCTTATCAATTACAAACGTATAACCATATTTTTGGTAAAATTTTGAGCCTAAAAGCAAAATTTCATAAATTTTTAAGCTCTTTTATTTCTTTCATATCTGTTATCATATATAGTTGAAGGATTCTAAACTTGCTTTTATTATGTATCTTGAGACCACAATTGTTAACTTAGAAGCATTGAAGTGAAAAAGGCACTTAGATTCAATAGTTTTTTAAGCCTATTTCTTTGATAATTACCAAACCATATTTTATCTTTTAGGAATAACCAAGTTTGAGCCTTAACTTTTTCATTGAGTACCCAATTATTGGCCTTTTCCTATTTTTTTCTTGAAACCTTTTTATTAATTTGTACCCTTAAGGTTATTTACAATACTTGATTATTTGAAACTTGAAATTTTGAAAGGTCCACCATTTCCTTAATTTTGGTATAAGATGAATGCTTAAATATATTTATTTATTAAAAAAAGGTATGATGCGAGCGTAAAAAAAATGTATAGTACCAATGGATTTGTAATGCAAGGACCTATGTATTGTGAAGTAATAAGTTTCTTGTAATGTTTCCTTTGTAAATTTTCTTTAAATTTGTCGCACTTTTGTTATCCCAATCATACCTTACCTGTAGCACCCTACTCTCATAGGGATATCTCCGAATGTATCGACAATATTCGAGAACATACTCTACGAGAGTGGCACACTACGATAGTTAATCAAACTCATTACAAATTTTTCACACATTAAACGCACTTCTAGAAAACAAAGAATCATTTTCGGCCCATTGTATCCATAAATGACGCCAATCACCAAAGTTATTACAAATTCACATTTGATCTAAATCCAAGCAATAACACATTTTTATTACAACTAAAGCTCGATTTGGCTCGTTACATTTATAAATATACTCAGTCATGACTGTCATTACACTTTACAATCCGCAAATACAATAAAGAATACAAATCTTAATACAAAATAACTGAAAACATGTGCTAGTGCAAACTAATCCCAACCTCTCACTCTTATCCGATTTCAGTGGCTATTCCCTAATTAATCTTACAGGATAACCCCTAAACCTGAAAATTCAACATTGTAATTTTGGTGAGTTTTGTGAACTAAGTGAATGAACCATCCTCAATGGGCTAACTCATAGCAACACAGAACATTTCAAATATTCATATTCATAGATAATTTACATATTCAGAATTTGCACGTCATTTCACACTTCAATTTCGGAGTAGTACATATATCTCATTTCAATTATTAATTTAATACGCATCAATTTATTTCTATGCAATGCACATGTGACTCACTTTCAATTGTTACTTTGTTATGACCGAGTGTCTTTTTTACTGTTCCATATCCATTGTGGATACCGGGTTCATTGATAACTGTCCCGTATTCGTTAGAGATACCAGGCTCATTATACATAGTGAGCCTTTGGCTCTTAATCACATTCTGAGCTTTAAGCTCTTTTTCGATGGCTACTCCGGTCACTACTACCTTTATTTGATCATGCATATCATGTGATGAAATGTATGAATTCACATATATGCAGTCAATCACATTTATTCAATACACATTAACTTTTCACATTTTCTTCGGATCCATATCCGACATTCAATGAAAGGTTAAAAACACTTATTTCTTTCTCATTCACATTCAATAAAGCACTTCCAATGCATTCACATATATCAAACTCCTTGGACTATTAAGGTCCAAAATTATTTCAATCACATCATAATCAGTTCAATACAGAAATTTAAGAAGAAACAATCAAATAATGTGATACCATCTAGGTTGACTCACAGTACGCTCCAGATTAGCATTTGCTTCTATGATCTGGAAATGTCCGGACGCTGACATTCAATCCTGTGTTTCAACTTCATGCAATACACACGTACACACATTACTAATTTTGATCAATCACATAAGTATTAATCACTCACATACACACACACACACACACACACACACACACACACACACACGCACATATGTGCTTGTGCATGTGCGTGTGTGCGTGCGTGTGCGTGTGTATGTGCATGTGCATGTGTGTGTGTATGTGTGTGTGTGTGTGTGTGCACATATGTGCGTGTGCGTGTGTGCGTGCGTGTGTGT
>JANIIA010000010.1:20570704-20581814 GCA_027478495.1 Erythroxylum alaternifolium | reverse complement strand
TGGTCTAATAGTTGGTGAAGTCGATCGACCCCCACTGGTGCACTTGGTTCCTCCTCTACTGCTGCTTCCTCTGGTTCTTAAGCTGCTCTGGATGTGGAGGGTTGGTCTACATTTGCCTTAGCGTCTCTCCTGATCTTCACTATAGTGCGCGTCTAAGGATTACGAAGTTCCATAAATTGGACTTTCACAATCTCAACACGTCTTAAATAAACTATATTAAACATGTCGTGAGGAGTAATATGCAAATTCGTCATATTAACATTATAGAATGTACCTAAAGTAGAAGCAATATGGGTCATCCCAAAAGATGTATTCTGTTTAGTAATCACATTCACTAGTGATTGAAAAATCCCATAAGATGTGTTGATTTTAAGCTTTCTGTCTATACACTATAAAAATAGAAGCTCTGTAGTCAAACATTTGTCGACTTCCATTTTGTTGAACACAGTCAAGCACATAAATTTATGTAATAACAAATGTTCAGCACTCTTAATCAGAGAGTTTGGTGCATTGCATGAATCGAAATGGGTTTCACCCGTGAGAGCAGTCCAAAATGAATCTACATCAAAATCAGGGTGGTTATCTAAAACTTTTGTACTTGACAAGTTAAATAGTTCACGCATGACAGAATAATCAAGTTTAAAAATATTGCCTCCCAGCCTAAACCAAAACAAATCCATCTTAGAATTATATCTAACTGTTAGAAAGAACTCTATAGATAGAATGGCAGAAATGGACACATCACACCAAACAAATCTATTCCACCCTATATTTTCAGTTAATTGTTCAAGTCAGCGTCTCACTCCTATATTCTCTAAGACTTCAAGATTAAAATACCTAGGAGTAACAAGTGCTCTATTTCTAAAATCACGACAACGTGCACCTTCTTGTTCCGAGTAAATAAAAAATAGGGCCCAAAAAGTGACTGCTAAGTTAGGTTGTCCTTTGCTAGAAACTTGACAGCAGAGCTCATCAACTAGTTGTCTTACCCTCCATGTCCTTGGTGGAGTCATTGTTAGAATAAAATATACACAAAAGAAAGAGAGATAGAGTGAAATTTGTATGTTAAAGAGAGAAAATCAAATCCCACCTAAATCTTAATGTTTTTGAATGATTGATGTATGAAATCAGTGAATAAATGTAAGGTGAATAGATAGGGAAGAGAAAAATACAAAGAATCTAGATGAAAAATGGAGAGTTTTTTAGAGAACAAAGAGAGAGAGATGTGTGTTAGTGAGAAAGTGAGTGTAAAAATTTGAAAGGATAATGAAAGGAAAAGAGGGAAAATTTTAACCCCCCCTTCGATTGGGATTCCTACGTCTGTGGAAATCTGTATGATTCCCACACACTTTCTGGAGAGAATTTCCACAGGCGAGGGTTTCCTCTCTAGAAACTTTCTGGATGGAATTCCCACGTCTGTGGGAATCACCCTAATTTCCACGAGTGTGGGAATTGCGTGGGAATTGGTGATCCTCAACATACCAAACCTTCTTCCAAATGTAATTTCATTCTCCATGATTCCAACACCTACAAAAAAAACATTAAGATGATATCATCTGCAAGAACTTTTAAAACGGAACGATTAAAACCAAACAAAAATCAGCAGAAACATCTATCAAAACCAATTCAATCAAGAACATAACTCGAGAATTCAAACAAACAAATAAACAAATAAAACAATCAAAGGATAATTGATTTCCATAGGTTGCCTCCCATGCAGCGCTTCTGTTATTGTCGGTAGCTTGACTTTCCTTCTTACTCATGGTGGTTCAAATAACCGGAATGGTAACAATGCATAAGCTGATCTCACACTTTGTATCGGAGCTACTTTATTCTGGACTCCATCTTCATTTTTATTTTCCTTTCTTTGTCTTCTCCTGCGTGTCTATTTCTTCCTGAATGCATTTTCGGCGTCCTCAATATTTTGTCATCCTCCTTGAAGATTAGGTTCCTCGATGTTCGTCGAGGGTAGAGTAGAACAATACTTCTTTGCCACCTCGAATGTTAATTGCTCCTTCCCTACTCTTAATATTAACTCACCCCTATCAACATTAATAATTGCATAGGCAGTAGCTAGGAACAATCGCCCAAAAACCATTGGGTTTTCCACATCTTTACTAATGTCTAATATGTAAAAGTCTACCGGAAAAACAAAGTTATCAATGTGTAACTTCACATTCCTAATGATCCCCTTCGGTAAATGCAACGTCCTGTCAGCCGTCTTTACTAATATCTTAGTTGGTACTGGCTCTTCTAGACCCAACTTCTAACTGAATAAATACAGCATCATATTGATACCTGCTCCCAAATATGCGAATGCGCGCTCTATCTTAACTCCATTTATATTACACAGGATGAAAAAGTCTCCTGGATCTTCTTTCTTCTGTGCTACATGTAGATTTTCTCTTGATATGTGATCGATAACCTCTTCATTTAACGCCTCCTTTTACATAAGCTTTGTTTAAAGTTGATTTGTTATATCTCTTATTTTTCTTGACTCCTCTTCCATAGAATTTCAAGTTATTTCCCTTGAAGATGGCTTCCACTAAGCAAAAATTTGATGTGGAAGTCTAAGCTGAAATTCCTTATTCAACTCACTTACTGTTCCCTTCAGAAGGACTTCTAATACTATTTGTTCTTCTTGCTTATTTCCATCTTTCTCCCCATTCTTGCTTTCTTTGCTCTCTATTCGAGTAATGGCCATTATTCTCTCCTTTAGGCTTGCCTAAGTGTTGCTTAGTAGACTACCTACATTTTGTGAAGATAATACATTAGCTAATTGTTCTACATGTAGTTCTAAGTTATGGATGGATAATGCATGATTCTTTAAATTTTGATCAAACTTTGCTTCCATTCTCTTTTGATTGTCCTCTTAGCTTGCATACATCCTCTTGTGATTCTCCTCTTATGCTGCCAATTTGGCTCCTAAAACCTCCATCATCTTATCTATTTTACTTTCCAATGATCCAATTCGATCTTGCTGGAATCCTGGCTGTCTTTGTGGTCTTTCTTGGCCACCTGCATGATTATTACTCCAAGAAAATTCAGGTGGTTTTTCCAACCCGGATTGTATGTGTTCGAGTATGGGTTATTATCTCGTTGTGGCTGGCCTAGATCACTTACCTGCTCCGTCCCATTAGTTCCCATTAAGAAATAATCTATTGAGTTGTGATTGTTCTCCCTATATAACTCACATTGTGCTTACATTGCCTTAGCTGCTGATGTAGACACCCCTTATATGTTGTTTAGCTGCTTCGTCTAGGCCGTAATTTAAGCCTACAAGGCAGTAATCGAGTCAATAGGTATCATGCCTTTTTGTTCCTTCTGTCCTTGTCTACTTCTCTCACTCGATCACAAGCAGCTGTTGCTTGCCAACTCCTCCAACAAATCATGGGTTTCTTCTACCGCCTTCCTCACTAATGAACCTCCGACTGCTGCATCAATTGTACCCTTTAAGCTCGGATTCACTCTATTATAAAATGTATGAAGCAGGATTTCATTCAGGAGGTTACGATGAAGTCAGCTCCTTTGAATTTCTTTAAATCCCTTCCAAGCTTTGTAGAGAGATTCTCCGTCGCTCTGTTGGAAATTTGTTATTTCCTTTATAATCCTTGTCGCCTTTTTTAAAGGAAAGTATTTTGCGAGGAATGCTTGTGTAAGTTGCTCTCAAGTTGTAATATGTCCTAGATTTAGAGAATTGTACTATGCTTTAGCCCGATCCTTCAATGTGAATAAAAATAGTCGCAACTTCACTGCATTGTTAGACATTCCGTTAAATCTGAATGTGTCACAGATCTCCAAAAAATTTGCAATATAGGCATTCAGATCCTCTTTGGATAACCCGTAGAACTGCACACTATTTTGAAGAATGTTGAGTAGCGCTGGCTTTATCTCAAAGTTATTTGCTTGAACTACCGGCCTCGCCACTCCTTGAGGACTAAACCTTTGCCTCATGAAATCCATGAGTGTTCTTTCTGGTCCTCCTTGCTCTCCTTCTTCAGCCATATTTTGATTTGAGAAATTTAAGCGCTTTGCCCTTCTTATGTCTCTTTCGTGCTTCTTAATGTCAGGGAATTCGTCTTCAATAAATTCTTTTGTCCTCTTATGCTCCTTGTGTTTATGCACCTCCAACTCCATAACAAAATTCGTAAATCAAAGTATTCTAAATTAAACAAGATGATAAATAATCAATCCCTGACAACGACACCAAAAACTTGTTGATGGATTGTAAAACCTATCTACTTGTTTTACGCTCAAAAACTACCAATGAACGGGTCGTGACTTGTAGTTAGAAAGAGCAGATATTGATCCCACAGGAATTGATGCCCAGATAACACTTAATTTAGAAAAGACTTTGTTTAAGAAATAAAATTATTTAATTCAATTAATCTAGAAAATTAAATTAAAATTAAAAGACTAATGTAAACAATGGACAATATCGCAATTGTAGAAAATCTGAATTCAAGGATCTAAATGCCAGGGATTACTTTTTCTTTATTCTATCTCCCTCATAATTTATCGATTGAATTATGTCTCACCCCAGATTTTCGAATGTACCAATTACCCTCTCTCAAGGTGTAACTATTTGTCCCTAATTGAATTGACGAGAATCGATTGAGTGATCTCTCAACCTATCCAATGACTTTACCGATTTAACTGGTTATTATACTATCCAATGGATGATCAATTGACTAACTAAGATCTCTCTTATAATTATTCAATTGACATAATAATTGCTAGTCTATAGGTCGCCAACTCTCATTGTACAATCCTACTTAATTTTCATCTCACTTACTCTCTCGATTTGTTGCAAGATGACAATTAAGAACAACAATTATCAAAGACACTCCATCCAATTCAATAAAACAGGAGTTTTGAAAAAATAATGAAAAAGCAATCCCTAAGATGACATTAGCCTAACATAGTCTCCATAACACTATCAACATTCAAATAATCCATCTTTACAAAGAAAGGAAGAGATTAAAACTCCTTCTCTTCTTTGCCAAAATATAGAATTTTGGTGTTGATGTGCTATTTTGCCTAATCTTGATGATGATCCTTGTTTTCAATCCTTCCTTGATACTCCAAACATGTGTTCTTCACCCAAAGATGGTTTTTCTATAGTAGGTGTCATCCCTCTAGAAGATGGAGGCTTAATTCTCTTTATATAGTCCAAAAAATTAGTTTTAATCAAGCCTCGTAGATTGCCTCAGATTTCAATTCCCAAACCCATTGGGAATCTGCATAATTCCCACGAGCGTAGAAATTACAGGCAGAAACATTCTATCTTGATTTCCCACATCCATGGGAATTTGCTTAATTCCCACGAACGTGGGAATTGGTCCTATGATGTAATCCTCTTGTCTTCTCTTCTATGCTCTCTTGTTTATCCTCTAACTTGCTTCCTCTCCTTTCCTACACAAAAATAAGCAATTCTTACCCTCAATTAGCATCCAATACACAAGAACACGATAGAAATTAAACTTAATGAAAACATACAAAATGAATCCTAAATTAGAAAAATAAACAACAATTATACTAGAAAACACATGCCAATTACCTATAAAAACATATCCTAATGCACACCTATCAAGTATGCATTAAGGAACTATAAAAAAGAAGTTGAAACTAATTACTCAGACCTAAAAGAAGATTAAGGAAAGAATGGCTGGATGATGATGTGGTGAAAGTCCTCTTGATCGCTTCACATTCTAACATGTTGCTTAAAGTTCCCAAGTTTTACTATAATTTACTTAGGATTTCCTCTTTGCGCTTCTCTTTAGTTTTTATCATTAAGTCAATCATCTGTAAGCATGTCTCCTATGATGAAATGGATTTCCTATTCAAACTCATTACTACTTTAGATGTCGAGCAAGCTTTATTTTCACCTAAGCCTAATAAGGCTCTTAGCCTTGATGGTTTTGATGGTTTTTCTTGCAACATACTTTGTTATATTATAAATATTTTTTTAGTGAACAACCTTGGAATTTTTTTATAAAAGGAGGATGTTAGAAGAGCTTGATAAAACCTTTGTCTCTCATTTCCAAGGCATCTAACCCTTCTTCCTAAAAGTTTTTATAATCCTATTTTGTATTGCTATATAATATACAAACTCATCTAAAAGATCTTGGCTTTTAATCTCAAACTTGTCCTTGCAACCATAGCATCTCTTTTTAAAGAGCTTTTATCAAAGAGATGCAAATTGGGGATAGCATTCTCATTGGTCAAGAGCTTTTCAATGGTTATGGTAGGAGAAACTCTAGTAAATTTTTTGGTATTAAGATTGATTTTCACAAAGCCTTTGATTCTATCAGTTGAAATTTTACTCTTCATGATATTTTTTGGCCTTTGATTCCCTTTTAGATTCACTTGTTAGATTGTGAAATGCATCTCCACTATCTCCTTTAGTGTCTTGGTGAATAGAGAACCCATTAAACTCTTCCAAAGAGCTAAGGGCTTAAGACAAAATGACCTTATTTCTCTTTATCTATTCACCTTAACTATAGAGGTGCCAAGTAAATCAATTGGTCATATTATTAAGAATGAAAAGAGATTCAAATTTTACCATATATCTAGGAAACTGAGAATTTATAGTTTATTCTTTATAAATGATTTGCTTCTGCTTTTAGGGGTTAACTGTCATTTTATTTGTGCCTTAATGACATGCTTACATAACTTCAAAGAGATTTCAAGACTCAACATGGATAAAGATAAGAGTCAACTTTTCATTTCATCTAGTAGCTCTCATTTAACCACTTGGTTGTTTCAAATAACAGGTCTGTAACCTAATAACTCTCCCTTCACTTAAGCATTCTAATCTCTTAAAAAAACCAGCTCAGAAAACTTTCAACTATTAATATTGAAAGGATTAAGAAAAGAATTAACAACTAGTGTAACAAAAGTTTGTCTTTTACTAACAAAAATTAACCAATAAAATCATTTATTAATAGTTTACATGTTTACTAGGGTGTTTCTAAAATCATTCCACAGAGCCTAATCAAGACCTTAGAGCAACTAATTGGGAATTTCTTATGGTTAGGGGATATTGTAAGAAGATCATTGGCCAAGGTGAAATGGGTAGGCATATGCTCACCAAAAGATGAAAGAGAATTAGACATCATTCCTATTAGACTCACCAATAATGTGTTGTTAATCAATCATATCTAGAGAATTCTAGTGGATAAGAAAGCTTTAGCAGGTTAGGTGAATTTGTTCTCTTTATATAAAGACCAAGAAATTCTAGAAAATAAAACCAATTAATAACACTTCTTAAACTTGATGCATATCCTTAAGATGAGGCAATTAGTAAGGTTGGAGATTAAAAACAAGATTAGAAATTGCTCTAGCATCAGTTTTTAGCATGATACTTGAAGCAACAATGCCCTTTCAAGTAATATTAATAAATTCAACTCACTATGAGTTTTTATTCATGGCAATGCCTTTATCCAAACATATTAGTCTCTAATATTTACAACACCATAGATAGGGATAGGACAGAGATTATGACTATCACTTCTTCTCCTCTCGTTAACATTAACACAGAGGACTCTTTTTAATAGCTAGGGCACTCCTCATGTATTTGACTGGTAAATCCTATAGACTTCTTTTGAGAGAATTGCTCGTAACACTAAAAGAAAATAACAAATTACCGACGAAAAATTACCTGAGGAATACATTCCGTTGGTAATTAGCAACAAAAACTGACATTTCATCGGTAAAGTTGACAAATTTACCGACGAACATAACATTCGTTAGCAAACGTGGAGGAAAAATATTCCTGCTAGTTTTTTGTCGTACTATTCACAAAATTAGGCGAAAATATTTGGTGGAGAAAATGGTGAAATTGAATATCGACAGGATCACATGTCCGTTGGTAAAATACCAGTAAAAGGATGTTTCGTCGATAACAGTCGAATTGTTCATAAATAAAATTATGTCATTTGGTTTTAATCTAAACGACGTTATTTTATCATCACCATCTTTAACCCACCCCCTACTATTTTTCTCCCCCACCTTGCGCAGCCATCGGTTCTCTCTGATTTCCTTGATTCCACCCTTAATTTTTTCTTGGTTTTTGGTCCATCGTGCATCATTTTCAGGTAACATCTCTATTGAATTTGTTTTGTGTCCAAAAAATGAAGGTCTTAGATGCTTATATATACGTATACCGTGGGTGGGTGTTGGGTGGTGGGTTTTGTAATGATTGTTGGTTTATGTGTTTTTTTATTGAATTGTTAGTTTGTTTGTTCTTTAAATGTGTTGTTGTTGGTAAATAATGGAAAAGTTCAGTTGTTTTTTTATTAGTTAGAGATAATTTGGGTTGCCTATGAGTTGTTTGATGAAATGTCTCTTAGAACAAATCATTATAAATCCAAGTTTAGTATAGTAGGAAGGAGGTTTCTCTTGAATTGTTAAGTTTGATTTCATAGGTACTAATTAACATTTCCAATGTAGAAGCTTTAGGTGTTAGGAAAAGAGAGTTTAAAAATTTATCACTTAAAATGATAATAATTGGATACATGGAATAGAAAGTGAAAGTACCAAAATACCCCTCTTACCTAGAACAAGTAAAAACCTTGCTCAATAGACTGAAGATGAGGGGTAAAGACTCGTGAGAATAAGGATGAAATATAGGAAAATAATAGAAAACTTAAAAGGATGAAAACAAGAGAAGACAGAAAACAACTAAAGTAGAAATAGAAATTCAACATAGAAAACTAGATGAAAAAGAACATTAAAAAAATTTAGGGAGAAGTTACAACATCTCTCACTAAAATCACTCATGTTTAATTATTACTACTAATCTCATAGAAAATTTTTTTTGAAAGAATAATCTCATGGAACTTACTAGTAAAAAGATATGGAAAAATTTGCAGCCATTATTTTGGAAAATACAAAATCGAATTCTTTAATTTGGCAAATGCCATTAAAAATCACACAAATGTACTCAAAAGACACTTTTTTTGGATCGAGAGACACTTACATAGATGATCGTATAAACAAACCAAGACCGTTTAGATTGTTGACACTAGACAAAAGGAAATGGTAGTAGCGTTCCTTTTCAAATCAACCGTGGATAGTTTTTGAGACTTTTGGGCTTTAAATTGATTAATTTTGTTTCACTTTGTCAAAGAAGGCCTTACCATACGTCATTCAAGCCCTAATGTTAATAAACTCTGCTTTTTGGGTAGAAAGAACTAACTAATCCATTTACATGAGGGTATGTTTACATGCCACATTGAGATTGATATTTTATTTCCTAAGGAAACGGAATTTGGGGTTAGCATGATCACTTTATTGGAGCAAGGTAACCAACAAATTTCAAACTGTGAATGTCTAATGTACATCACATTGTAAAGTCTGCCCAAACAAGAAAATGCTTAGTGGTAGCTAAAAAAAAGATTATATTATGAATGTTGGGTTAGCCATGGTTGCATGCATCACATGCAAGCGGATGCAGTGGAAGTGTCGGATGTCGGAATCAAGATTCCGACACCATGACAGCCCAAAAATCACAAAATCTCACATACATGCAAGGATATGTAAAGAACATGAAATAAAAAAAAATTACCTTATGTATCTCCTCCTTTCTTGTTTCTTCTCCTTGTTTGGGTTGCTGCAAACACCAAACCCTTCCTTGATCACCCAACAACATGCAAAGAAGGAAGATGAAACAATGTGTAAAGGTTTTAAAACACCAAACTTGATGAATTCAAGTAGATGTTCAATATGATAGAAGATAGATTAATGTTATCTTACATGCATGTTGATTTATACAATATTTGCATAAATTGCAAGAAGATAACTCAAGAACTCTTCTCATTCTCTCCAGAAAAATTCTAGATTTCTCTATCACTTAAGTATGTAAGAAGTGAAAGTTGTTTGTATACATAAATGAAGAAATCACTTATATATCATTTTGGGGCCTCTGTCACGATCATGGCCTTGCTGGCCATGATCGTGGCATATCTCGCCTTAGGCCACGATCGTGGCCTTATGATGCATGATCGTGTCCTGCTTAAAATAGGCCATACATACTTGTTTTTCATCCGATCTTTTATGCGTGTGACCCTTAGGTTCCCGGCTATTTTAGACACTTGAATTAACTCTTAATTGAAATACATCATGATGCCTATTTGTTGCAACGGCTCCTGGAGCAACAGCAAGCACTAGTTTGACTTGGGGGCGTGGTGATTTACTGTCCGTGGGCGGCAAAGTTGCTTTGTTACCTAATATAAGTGGATTAACTCACAAACTCTTTGATAGTTAATTATCCAACTTATTAACCTTTCCATAAACAATTATTGTCTAATTCATCCTTTCACCATACTATACCCCACTTAGTTCAGAGTATGGGCTATGTGTCAACTCCCACTAGACTGACTACGTCACATCTAGTCCAAGTGATGTTGGTTTTTGTCTTAGGATATCATTACTCTTATGTGTCATTGAAGACTCTCTTTATGACACATAACTACTCTGGCTAGAGACTCTCGAGTAATGACCCCGATAAGGGCCCTAGGTACCATTTCCGTCCATTAGGAGTGGCGAATCCTTTTTTGACTACCTAGTTACCTTCGAATATCAATTGTTATACCTAATCACTACCCTAAGATTGACCTCGTCTTGAGGTAACAAGGACTGATGTCAAAAAATAGGATTAGTATTCAAGATATCTTTGAGTACCTCAAGTCTAAGAATATTTGCACCATTGCTACGATGAGATTAATCATTGACATTCGATAGATCATTCATATGATAATCTCATAACGGGTTATCCGAAGTACTTACTACCCTTAGTAAGCATCCACATGTTAACTCTAAACATCTTGATAGTTTTGAGTTACAGTGTGTTTTAGGGTTTAATTTGTTAAGTATTTAATGTTAATTTAAGTGTTTAGTGTGTATTTAGGTGTTAATTGTGTAGTTTATGTGTTTAATTATGTTTATAGGTTAGTATGAGTCTTTGAGCTTAAATGTTATATTTTTAAAGTACCTTGATAGGTTTGTTAGTGTTTCATGGTAAACAGCGAAGAACGGAGAAGTTTTGAAGAGTTTCGGGCCAAAAATATGGCCCATTGTCATGGCACAATCGTGACAGAAAGAGGCG
>JANIIA010000010.1:20552378-20570694 GCA_027478495.1 Erythroxylum alaternifolium | reverse complement strand
GAGCTAAAAGAACCCTGGCCATGAACGTGGAAGGCAGGGCCACGCTGCCTGCCACGTTCGTGGCCAACATTGGGCTAATACAAAAACTCAAGTTTTACGTGATTTTTCGGACCATTTCAACCCTAGATTAAACCTAAGGCTTCCACCATATAAAAGGAACATTACAAGACAGAAAGGGGAGTCATTTGACAGAGCTTTTCACTTCAGCAAATTTAGAACCCTAGAGAGCTATTGAGTGATTTGAGGAAGGAGACGAAGGAAGAGAGACACAAAGACAAAGCTTGACGTGAAGTACTTCCTAGAACAAGTAGTTTCCTGCAGTCGTTACGTACACAATTCCATTTCAATAGTATTTGCAATTTTTATTTCAATCTTATCAATGTATGAAATTGGGATAGTTATTGAGAATAGTGTTGTTGAATGTTGATTTTTATCTAAACTCACTTTCGGGATTTTGATTCTTGAGATTTATGAAATTTGATTCATTATGTTTTAATTAAGTTATGTTGTGGTTCAATAACTATTCTTAATAATTCGGCAACAAACTGAGAGTGTGAGCCGAGTGAATATCATCAATTTGGGCTAATGAAAGTTAGGTAAATTGATAGATAAGAATTGAATCAAACCGGTAAAATCGTGTAACGAAAGACCGAGCATAGGTTCCCGACAAGTTAATAAACAATTTTAGAACTAATCTAGGTTTTGGGTCAATTATGAATCAAGAGATCACAATTCCATAATTTAAATTAGGGATTATTAATTAGGGTTTAATGATTATAACTCAAGAGACAGTAATCCACCCTAGGAACGTCTCTCAATTGGTAGTTCTTAAGTTGATTTTAGATTGGGATGTGTGATTTGCTATTTGTTATTATTTCTGAATTTAATTCACATAATTTCTTGTTTGATTGATTAATTTCTTGCCTTTATTGTTTATTTTAGATTATTGCGATTTAGTTTGACCTTAGAATTTAGGACTAGATTAACCATCCTTGTGCGAGCAACACCTTAGATACTATACGAAAGACCCATGCGCTTGCGGTATTATCAAGGTTTAAATAGTAAAACTTAGCATATGTAAACCTGCAATCAAGTTTTTGGTGTCGTTGTCGAGAAGGCATTAGTTTAATTTTATAGTTTAAGGCGTTAAATTAGTTTTAAGTTTTGATTTCGTTTCTTTTGTTTCATTTCAAAATTCGTTCTCTTGCATGAACATAAGAGTCACGAGAGGTTCAAGTCATGCAACAAAGACATTATATTTAGACATCACATGATTAGAATGAACCCTTAGGAAAGCTCGGCGAGAAGAAGAAGAAGAAGAGACAAGAAAATCATCAATAGCCGAGGAATTTCAATGGAACATGGATCCAGAAGCTAACCAAAGACAGTAACAAAAGACCCTGATGGACTTTTTAAGCCCAGGGTTCAACCCGTCAAACCAAGGAGTGGCTAAGCCACTGGTTTAAGCAGCCTCATTCAAGATTAGCCCAGCCCTCCTCATTATGCTTCAACAGAATGTGCAATTTTATGGATTGGCAAATGAGGATCCTAACGCACACATCTTGAACTTCCTCTAGATCTGTGATACTTTTCGATATCATCATATGTCAGAGGATCCGATTAGAATTATGTTGTTTACCTTTACACTTAAAGATAGAGCGAAGGCTTGGTATCATTCACTAAGCCCAACTAACATCACGATATGGGACCAACTTGTACGGGCCTTCTTAGACATCTACTTCCCGTTGACAAAGAAAAAAAAGATTATAAAGGAAATCACCAATTTCTGACAAGGTGACGGGGAGTCAATCTGTGAAGCATGGGAAAGATACAAGGATATGCAAAGGAAGTGCCCAAACCATATCTTATCCAAGGAATTCCTTTTTTGCAGACCTTCTACAATGGAGTGAACCCACCAACAAGAGGCACAATCAATGCAGCATCAGGAGGATCCTTGATGTGAAAGACTATTGATTAAGCGGAGGAGCTGATTGAGGAAAGGCAAGCAATAGTTGCTTATGGACAAATAAGCGAGGAAGGTAACCTGCTATTTTTAGAGAGTAGAAGGTAATTTTCAAGTTGATCAAATGACAGAGATGTAAGAAAAGATCGACAATTTGACGTGACAACTAAACAGCATTAAGGCATCATCCTCAGCTCAGGTATGAGCTCTGTAACCAGATAGACCATGACACTGTGGACTGCTACCTAAAGAAAGAAAACAATCAAGAGCAAGTGAACTACATGGGGGCACAGTATGGCCGATGAGGGGGTAATAATCCCTACTCCAATACTTAAAACCCCTGGTGGAAGAATCAACCGAACTTCTCCTGGTCGAATAACACTGGCAGATAATTCAGGTCTCAAGGACAATCGGGCTTCCAGCAAGATAAAGCAAGCTCGATGGAATCGAAATTGGATAAGATTTTAGATAAGATTGGAGGCATAGAGGAAGCACATAGGAGGCTCAAGAGTAAATTCGAGCAAGTTACGAAGAACCATGCCTCATCCGTACATAATTTAGAAGTCCAAGTGGGGCAATTAGCGAAGGCAATATCTACTCAAAATGCTGGAAATCTTCCAAGAAACACCGAGTTTAATCCAAAGGAACGTATCGTGGTTATCAGTAAAAACCAAGAGGAGGAACCTGAGAAGGTAAAGGAAGGAGAATATGAAGGAGAAAGTCAAGCAATTAAAGAAGACTTTCCAAGTAAGCCTGCGATCGAACCACTTCAGGCAACTCGACGTGCATTTCCATTCCCTATTGTACAGTAGTAAGAATTATATGCCAACAAGGAAGCAAAAAAACCACAGGAGATGGAGAAAAACAAGATCGAGGAAGTGACGAAACAAATACAGATGAAACTCAAATTATAGGAATTCGTCAAAAAGAAGGTCATGGAGCGACAATTAGAAGACGACCCCAACATCGCAGAAAAGAAGGAAGACCCAGGGGACTTTTTCATCCCCCACAACATTAATAGAATCATCATGAACAAAGCATTCGTAGATTTGGGAGTGAGTATAAACATGATGTCCTACACTTTTAGTTTGAAGCTGGGGTTAAGAGAGTTAATGCACACCAAGTTTTTGGTAAAGACGGCTGTCAAAACTGAACATAAACCGATGGGGATTATAAAGAATGTTCCACTAAAAGTTAATAAATATACCTTTCCCACATACTTCTACATACTGGACATTAGCAAAGATACGGATACCCCGATAGTTCTTAGAAGACTGTTCTTGGCCACTGTGCATTCAATCATTGATGTGGACGAGGGCAAGTTAACTCTGAGGATAGGAAAGGTAAATTTGACATTCAAGGTGACTATAAAAAAGTACGGATCCCCTTCACCTCCAATGGATATCAAAGAACTTGACCCTAGAGGAGAATGGGAGGATATAGAGGAACTAGGGAATGCTATCAGAAAGAAGCGCTCATGACGAAGAAAGCTAGGAAAAGAGAATTGCAAGGAAGGTGGGGACCATAGCATAGTGGCTAAAGTTCAAACTTTGAGATTAATGACTACACTGCCATTGCGACTTGGATTCGAACCATGGTGAGCTTAAAAGAGCATCGAGCTATCGACGTTAAAAGAAGCGCTGCATGGGAGGCAACCCATAAAAAAGTAGTTCTTTGATTACTTTGTTAGAATGTTTGAAATTATGTAGTTAGAAATGAGTTTGTTTTTGAATAAAATCAAAAAAGAATCAGATTTTGGAACTATGTGGATGATGCTCAAACATGAAAAGAGAGGCAAAAAAGGGGCCACAAAGGATTAGGAAGTGAAAATTGAAACAAAATAGTGAAAAGGACAAAGAAGGAAATTGGTTTTAGTGGACAGTCGCGGGCCACGACCGTGGCCTAGCATGCCACGATTGTGGCGTGTGATCAGGTGTCCTTTTGGTGGGAAAGCAGCAGACCACAATCGTGGCCTGTGACTATGCAGAAAGGGGGAGGACGCATTTCTTAAAAAGAACTATTCCCATTTTACCCTTTTTTACCACCTATATGTTCAGTTTTAACTTTATTTTTACTTTCACTTTTATTTTCATTTTATCTCTCTAGAATTTAAGCGTCCATACACTCTTAAATCTCTCTAGAATCTATCAACCTCCAATTTCTTCCAAATTTCTACCCAATTATGCCATGCATTAAACAATTAGCCCGACGGGAACAATATGGACAATAACAAGTTATGGGATGCAGATGAAGAAACTGCGCAACAAACTTTGGCGCGCCCTTCATGCTAGACAAATTTTAGTTCCTAAGTACTTTGATTTTGACACTTTTGATAGGCTAGAATTATGTGAGCGAGTAGAAAACCTAGCTGAGGGGATCCAGTAGGCTCAGTTCATATGATTTCAATTTCCTATTTATGAGGAGCTTACACTGGAATTTTCAACTTCCCTGACCTACGACCCTAAGAATCCAAAATAATTGTGGTTTAGATTAGGAGGACGAGCATATGAATTAAATGTCGAAATTATATGCAAGATATGCGAATTCCCCGAATCCTCCATCTAAGACTTTTGTCCTTCCCAATACTGGAATGAGCTTACTAGAATTGAGCAATTTCATGCAAAGAATGCTCACAGCAACATTATACGGTCCCATGAACACTTTTTGCCACACAAATTTATGTGTCAGCTGATTTTTGATAAAACCGAAACCAACAAGTGGTCCACCAAGGAATTTTTTATATTGCGGTGTATGGACCACAGTATTCCAGTCCGCACATCCACACATATGTTAAATGTCATTGTTACGACTCCGCACGAGAGGAGCAATAATCTAGGAATAGGGTATATAGTGCCAGCCATTAATAAACATTTTGGTATGGAACGGAGGGGGTTAATTGCTCACCTCCCGGAATTCTTGAACCACCATCACTTATGATGGGTTGAAATCCTTAAGTCTCATAATATGAACTTAGGGACATCAGCCAAAACACACATGTCCAAATTAGGGCAAGTCAGGCAAGTTCGAGCATAGCGCCACCTCGGCAGGAAGAAGAGTCTAGTGACGAATCCAAGGAAGAGGAAGAAGAACACGGTTGGAAGGAAGTTCTGAACGCAATCTCCGTGACCAATAAGACACTTACAGAGAATACCAGAACGATGAAGGAGATGGCCAGGACACAAAGACGCCAGAGCTAGGATATCTTACAGAATCATCTGTATTTCGATCTCAAGGCATTCAATTGCTACCTCCGACACCATCACCACCTCCATCTTTATAGGATTTATGTCTAACCCAATTTTTCCTTTCCATTTAGTTATTTTTCTTTTCCAAATTAGCCTTCAGTTCTAATTTTTATGTCTACTTTTTAGTTTACTTTAAATTCTGTTTTTCTTGTCTTTTATGTGTTGTGTGCTCCCTTCTCATATTGAGGACAATGTATTGTTCAAGTGTGGGGAAGGATTATGTATTTTTGCTTTTGAATGAGATTTTTGGATATCTTATGACAGTTATTAAGTTGCATGTTGTGAATTGTTTGAATGTATCAATGGCTTAGATGGAGTGAAGTTTATTTAATTTTGGACATAGTCTTGTAGGTTGTAAATGATCATTAGCTCACAAAATTAGTGAATTAGGAGACGTTGGATAAAAATACAGCTTAATTAGGATTAAGTGTAAATTTAGCACCCTATAGGTTGTCACATTCATTCATAATTTGAGGTCTCTTAACTTAGGTAGCTTAACTAGTATTTTTCATGGAAATGAGTGGCTTAAACAACAAGGTAGACAATAAAAAAATAAAAAAGGGGTTTTTTGGTTTAATAAATCACTATTTTGTTGGCATTCGGTTTATAAATATAGCTAGTAGCCAGATGAAAACATGATATAGCTGAGTACCCGGATCGACACCAATCACAAATGTGTGTCTTCGCGTCAAAAAACTATAATAACATTTCAACCAAGCTGTTTAATAAAAATATGACTTAGTTAAGTAACCGGATCGACATTCATTACCAATGTTTGCCTCCACGTAAAAAGACTAAGCCTATGTTTAATAAAATAATAAAATAAAATAAAAAATAAATATATATGTTTCTTTAATTAAACCCACCGAGCTTGTAATAAGTTTGATTTTCATGAAAATATATTTAGGAACAGTTACAGAGTCTGGAGGACCAAAGAATTATTAATGTACGTGTACAATTAATAAGGGTAAATAAATTAACACTTAGATCTCGATTAAATTGTATATTTAGTTCAAAGCTCCTAGACATAAATTTTGTTTGTTAATGATTAGATATAACTTGTAGGATTGTGTTTAAGATTAAATTTATTTCATGAAGTCAAATCCATTGCCTCATTATTGCATTGTGTGTTGTGTGTTTGTTGTTTTGTTTGCTTGAGGACAAGTAAACATTTAAGCGTGGGGATGTTGATAGTTGTGATTTGCGTTATGTTTTTAGGGTTTTCATCTATATGATAATCTCATCGCAGGTCATCTGATGTACTTACTACCCTTAGGAAGCATCCACATGTTAACTCTAAAGATCTTGATAGTTATGATTTGCATTATATTTTAGGTTTTAATTTGTTAAGTATTTAATGTTAATTTGAGTGTTTAGTGTGTATTTAGGTGTTAATTGTGTAGTTTATGTGTTTAATTTATGGGTTAGTATGAGTCTTTGAGCTTAAATGTTATATTTTTGAGGTACCTTGATGGGTTTGTTAGTGTTTCAGGGTAAACGACGAAGAACGGAGAAGTTTCGAAGAGTTTCGAGCTAAAAACACAGCCCAAGAATGTGACAGAAAGAGGCAAGCTGAAACGACCCTAGCCACGATCGTGACAGAGAGTTACGTGCCAGGCCAAGATCGTGCACTTTGGGCCACGATCGTTACAGAAAGGTTTAGGCATTGGCCACAATCATGGCTTGCGTAGGGCTGATACAGAAACTTGAGTTTTGCATGATTTTTCAGACCATTTCGACCCCAAATTAAACCTAGGGCTTCCAAGATATAAAAGGAACATTACAAGATAGAAAGGGGAGTCATTTGACAAAGCTTTTCACTTCAGCAAATTCAAAACCCTAGAGAGCTATTGAGTGATTTGAGGAAGGAGACGAAGGAAGAGAGACAGAGAGATACAGCTGGACGTGAAGTACTTCCTAGAACAAGTGGTTTCCCGCAGTCGCTGCCTCCACAAGTCCATTTCAACAGTATTTTCAATTTTTATTTCGATTTTGTCGATGTATAAAGTTGGGATAGTTATTGAGAATAGTGTTGTTGAATGTTGATTTTTATCTAAACTCACCTTTGGGATTTTGATTCTTGAGATTTATGAAATTTGATTCAATGTGTTTTAATTGAGTTATTTTGTGGTTCAATATCTATTCTTAACAATTTGACAACAAACTGAGAGGATGAGTCGAGTGAATATCATCAATTTAGGCTAACAAGAGTTAGGTAAATTGATAGATAAGAATTGAATCAAACTGGTGAAATCGTGTAACGAAAGATCGAGCATAGGTTCCCGACAGGTTAATAGACAGTTTTAGAACTAATCTAGGTTTTGGGTCAATTGTGAATCTAGAGATCATATTTCCATAATTTAAAGATTATAACTCGAGAGAGAGTAATCCACCCTAGGATCGTCTAGACCCAATAACTCATTAATTGCATAATTGATTAGATTTTCATTAATTTCAAATTAAAACCCCCTTTCTCTCAATTAATAGTTCTTAGGTTGATTTTGTATTGGGATGTGTGATTTGCTATTTGTTATTATTTTCAAAATTTAATTCTCGTAATTGCTTGTTTGATTGATTAATTTCCTGCATTAATTGTTTATTTTAGATTGCTGCGATTTAGTTTTTCCTTAGAGTTTAGGACTAGATTAACTCTTCTCGTAGGATCGACACCTTAGGTACTACACGAACGACCAGTACGCTTGCAATATTATCGAGGTTTAAATAGTAAAACTTAGCATACGTAAACCTGCGATCACATCTCATGCTTACAGTTTGTGAGATCCACTGCTTGATCAAATCAAGGAGTATAACATATGTTAGTCTGTCTGGATTAATAATGTCCTATCTTATTAATCCTATAACTAAGGATTATTTAGATACTGACATAATTACACATGATAAGAATCTCATTATCATGATCTCATCATGATTTCCTTCATGCTATGTTTTGTATCATGGACTTCATTAATTCGATTTAAGATCAATATCAATTCATATATGAACGAATATTAAATTAATGAAAAATGCCTTTCGCTTTATTAATCAAAATAAAGTCAATACAAAACTAATAAAGGTGATTGCCTTTAGAGCACTACTCTAACACAACCAAATTTCAAAACATAAAAATTCACAATTCACATCATGACCATTTTAAACCTTTTATACCCCAGAATATGTCAATTGAGTGCATATACAGTCTTTGCAACGTGTACAATATCATAATTCATGTGTGTATGTTAATGATATGTATGTGAATGCAATGCACCTTATAATTTCTCAAATGCTATTTCTCATGTATAATGGTCTAGGATCCTATATCCTAACCCTCAGTATAGAAAATGGGTTATTACAATTCTCTCCCTTAAGAAATTTCGCCCTCAAAGTTCTTACATGATTGATCAAACAACTAGGGGTATTGATTCCTCATATTCTCCTACATTTCCCATATGGCTTCTTCTCTCGAATGATACATGCAGAGGACTTTAACCAGTGGGATCACTCAATTTCTTAACTGTTTATTTTGATAACCAACTATCTTAATCAGTTCTTCAACATAACTCATATTACTTGCAACTTCAATTTCTTGTATAGGTAACACGTGTATCATATCAGACCAATATCTCCTGAGCATACTCACATAAAACACATTATGAATCTGAGACATCTCTATTGGTAATGCTAACTTGTAAGCCATTGTTCTAACTCTCTCAATAATCTCATATGGAAAAATGGTCCAACTCTCTCAATAATCTAATATCGATAATCATTTGATATAATATAAACTATATGAAGGTAGTCAAGTGATCAATATAAGATTCATTACCCTTAAAATAATTAAGGAGAATGTTGGTGTTGTTCTCGATTAATATTCATTCAAAAAAGCATTAGTCAAGGTAGAATGACACTTTAGAAAATAATTTTCAAATGTAATGAATATAATCAATTACAATAGTGCAGGATGTTGTGAAATCAGACCGAGATTTGATCCCGACTGTAGTGGAATAATTACATAACTTTTTTCCTAAATTGGTTTCCCAAAAATCAAAATCAATTTAATTCTATAAAATGATTTGCACATGGATCATAATAAAGCGTGAATCTAAATTCGTACCTTATTTTGAAGTTTGATCTTTATCTTGTCGTATCCCTTGAATTGTTTCCAAAACTGATCCGTCTCAACCACCGTAGTCGAACAAGTGTCCGGCCTTTAACAGTACTCATAGAATAGGTTGAGAGAACTCTGTAACTCTTACAGAAAGGGTTAAGCAATAAGTGCTAGCTTCATTACAGCTTAGGCCTATTTATAATAAGTTTTGGACGTTTTAGTAATTTAATTAAAAGTAAATTCTAATTTCAATTAAACTATAATTAGAATTACAAATAATTCTAATTAAATATCAATTATACCTAAATTAGATTCAATATCTCATACTGGTTCTTATTTATTAAATATCTCATATTTAATCTAAAGTTTCTTAAACTTTAAAATCAAGTCCAACTTAATTAAAAATAACTTTGTTCTCTTCAACTTATTCTTTATATAAGACCCATTTGGGAATTTATGTGAGACCCATTAGGTTCCCAAATATTTTAGCAATGATTACAAATTATTATTCCAATTCATGATTAGAATTAGATAAATTAAAAATCCTTTTAATTTATCTTTAATTCTCTAATTAAATAATTTATAATTATAGATCAAGATTGGCATCTAGCAACGCATCATGACCATCCAAATTTTTAGGAATATCAAAGTGGTTTTAATTAACCTTTTGTGCATGATTTTTTCATATAATTCAATCATTTTATTATACAATGTTTTGATTAGACATAGAGCATGCAATTAATGTCTACTTTATTTCAAGTCTGATCATATTAGTTCTTCGCTACTAGTTATCGACTAAATTAATGATATTTGTAATCTATTTACAAAATGTCATTCTACCTTCACCAAGGATTTTCCAAATCAATACTAATCGAAAACAATGAAACATTTTCCCTAATTACTTTAGGGTGATCAATCATATGTTGATCACACAACTATCATATGTTGATCACACAACTATCTCATATAGTCCATGCTATATCCAATGATTACTACTTGATTGACCCATGATTAAATAAGTCATAAGTAGTATCAAAACATAGCAATCCCTACACAAGATAAATTTGGTGACTCAAGTCAAATAATCACTTATACAATCATCATAATGAGAATTCCATAGACATGCAAGTAATATTACAAATGGAATTTTCATGTCGGGTCTATTTAGTGAACTTGTTCTCTAACAAGCACTCACACATTTGTTTAAGTATCTGGAGATACTTTAGCCTATGAGATCGACTATTTCCTTCATAAGGAAAAACATAACGTGTGCTTGTCTTTTTATTCTCTATTAATGCCCAATCTTAATAAAACAATGACTCGGAATAATTTAAGGATAATATATAAATGCAATAAAAATCTCATAATTATATCTCTTTATAATTTCATTTGCAACATATAATTATCACATGGACTTTATCATATATATCTAAATATGTAGAAGATAAATAATGCCTTTAAATTGTTTTGACACTAAACTATAACCAAATCGATTGGTTGTAGGACATAAGTCAACATAGAATTAATATGATTGTACTCAAATAAAGTAACAATTAATTATATACTTTATATCTAAACTAAACATTGTATGATGAAAATGGTTGAACTATATATTTAAAAAAATCATGCACAGAAAAAGTTACTCAAAATGGCTTTTACATTCATAATATTTGCATAGTCATGATTTGTTGCTAGACCTCAATCTTGATATGTGGATATAAATTGTTTTATTAGAAAATTAAATATAAATTAAAGGTGTTTAATTTATTTAATCCTAAATACGATTTAGGGTTATTATTAATATTCATTGTTAAAATATTTATGAACCTTAATGTATTAGGCATAACGAAGAATTGAAGAGAGAAAAGTACTTTAGTAAGTTAAAACTGATTAAGATTTGAAAAACTTTAGGATCAAATATAAGATATTTAATGCTTTCAAAAAAAATATAAGATATTTAATAAATAAGAACTAGCACTTAATTGGTATTTAATTATAAATAATTATAATTTTATTTAAAGTTTAAATTATAAATATAATAATAATTCAGTTAAACTATCAAAAAGCAAAATTTTATTGTAAATAGGCATAGGCTCTAAAGTAGTTAATATTTCTAGCTTACCTTTTTTCACATTACTTACAGAATTATCTCAAGTAATTCATGTGAATACCATTAAAACCTAGAGACACGCATGATTACAATAGTTACAATAAAACAGTTTCATAATAGGTTCAATTGAAATTGCAATAAAATAGATATAGTTTTATAATAAAATATAATTTACATTTATATTTATTATATTTATGAATGAAATATGTTATAAAATTTAAAATAATTTTAACTCTTGAGAAATTAAACAAAAATATTTATTTCTCTCCCGTTCTAATTTATATTTAGCAAGAGCTTTTTCTCGTATTGAATCTATCTCAATGTCGTTTTGCTTATGGAGCATACGATCATTGTCCAAATCGAGTGCACATGTGATCGGGCAAAATACGTTCTACTGTTTCAGTTGTGTTTGTGGATGGAGTCGTGTAAGTGGCAACCGTGGGTCCTATCAAGCAGGCCCATGGGCTGAACGGCTCCATGCCTCCTGCTCTAGTTTCTTTGATAATGATACTTCTTGTGAAAGGGTAACAGGGTGATTTAAATCCTAATTTACACCGTAGGGAACCATTTTGTACATATAAATCCTTAGATCAACTTTACGTAATCAAATCAGGTGTTGGTTGGAATTCTCTATTAGTTAGCGTTATCTTTTAAGAACAAAATATATCAACCCAAACTACTATTCTATGACACAAAACTATTTATTAAAAAAATATATAATATTAATCTAGGACGGGAAATTTCAAAAGTCAACTCTGTTTACGGTGAGACCTTTTTATTGCTTTATACATATCACCAGGCGCAAAGGTATGTTTCTTTGTTAAAGATTTCTAATTCAACCTTCGATTATATGGAATGCTACAACAAAATTCCTAAACTAAAAAAAAAAATATTGGCTGCGTTTGGTGATCAACGAATCAACTAAGAATTAAATATCTAAAATCTAAATTTCTATAAGAATATTCAACGAAATACTAAAATATATAATATTCATACCCTTATAATTTTTTTTAAATTCATGTCCTCATAAGTCATTTTACACATAAACAGCTAATACTAAACAACTAATTTTACCAAACATTTCTATCAAACAGCTATTGTAATCTGCTGGTCAAATCAGCTGATAGAATCAATTATCAGCTAACAGCTAATACAATCAGTCGATTGCCAAACAGGGCCATTGAATTGTTGTATTAACGTCATGTATTATGAATTGTTTTTTAAATTAAAACTAAAGGTTTTTAAAATCTAAATGGAACCGTGGCTTCACAAACAAACATCACATAAATTAAGGAATCGCATCTCCAAAACATGTGGAGATGATAAGAAGTTACCTTGATATATTAATTGATATTATCTCCTTTATTTTGAATTTATTTTGGTACTTAAATATGAATATGAATGTTTGTTTTAGTTTAGGAAATGAAAAATGAAGATTGCATGAAATTGGGACATTATTGATCATAATCACGAATTTTGGATGAAGTGAAAAGATTGGACAAAAGTGATCACTTGAAGAGTTGAAGTTTAACTAGAAAACTTCTTTTTATCCCTATTATCTAGGAATTTGAATTTGTTTTAGATATACATCTTTGCAAGGTAGAATTAGAATAGGATTATATTAGGAAAACCCTATTAAAGGGACGTTCCTCACAACAAAATAAATAATTCTCTTCTTACTTTTCTCCCACTTCTTTGTCTTTCTTCTATTTTTGTTATTGGAGTAAAAATCATGTATGGCTAAACTCAATTTTTCTGATTCAAGGGGATTCGATATTTTAGTTGTAACATTGTGAGGTTTTATGTTCTAAACTTTTTATTCATGTTTCAATTCAAGTATTTCTTGTTTTGAGTTCTTATATTTCATGAATGATTAATATTGATTAATCTGACAATTTAACCTAATGTTGATTATTCTATCACTATAAATTAATTCAATGATCTGTAATTGTCATGAAGGATTGATAAAAGTAACAAATAGGTTATTTGTGAAATTGCATATTTAACTTATAATAAACAAGAAAACAAAATTGAATAATTGCAGTTATTTCGATTATTTAATTTAGGGTTTAGTCTTTTTTATTAAGCTTATTGCTATCATTTATTTGATATGGAATGTTATCACCCAGTCAACAGATAAAAATATTTGGTTTGGATGCTAGGTTTGAACCAATTAATTTAGCAAATTTTGAAACTTATTATGGCTATCCTAATATGTTTCAAACTAACTACTTGAATTGTGAAAAATATTCTTTTAAAATCAATATCAATATTATAATTGGATGAGATATTTCCTTTGAATCAGAGTTTAGCAATCTTAACTTTCTCACTTTTATATTCAATTAATTTATTTTGATTCCTTGTTAATTTTAATTAATTAATTAATCCAAACCCCCCACAATTGATTTTATTGCTTAAAATTAATAAACTAATGTTTAGTTCTTTAGGGATTCGACTTGGTTCTATGACTATTATAAGAAGTTTGCATAATCGAAATTATTTTGGGGGCTTTAACAACCCGACCAAAATTTGACACCATTGACGAACAGCTATTTTAGTTTCTTAGTTTCTTTGTATTTTTATTTTACAGTTACTGCTCACCTTTTGTCTTGTATGACTTGTGCTTCTCAGACAGGTAAATTATAATATAATTCAGAAATTAAGAAGGCAATACGTCATTTAAGAAAAGAGACTAAGTAAGAAAGCGGTCATTCACCTTTAGAACTGAAAGTTGAAATAGATCTAATAATTGGTGAAGACTCCAATTTTCAAGAAGAGGATGAAAAGACGACAAATCTTAACCTTAACGGTGATGGAGTTAACGACACTAAATTTGAATCAACAACTTTTATGTATACAATTTCCAAATGTTAAGGTAGATTTTGAATTGAAATCTAGTTTGATTCACTTACTACCTATTTTTTGTAGTCTTGCAAGTGAAGATCCACATAAACACTTAAAGGAATTTCATGTTGTCTGCTCAGGAATAAAATCACAAGGGGTGACAGAAGAACAAATTAATCTCAGGGCCTTTCTGTTCTCATTGAAAGATAAGGCAAAAGATTGGCTATATTATCTTCGCCTTAGCTCAGTGACAACATGGAATGAGATGAAAAGAATGATTATATAGAAGTTCTTTCCTGCATCAGGAGCAGCAAATATTAGAAAGGAGATATGTGGGATAAGACAAATTACTGGAGAAACATTATATGAATATTGGGAAAGGTTTAAGGAGTTATGTGTTTGTTGTCCACATCATCAAATTCCCGACCAATTTCTGATTCAATGCTTTTATGAAGGACTATTGCCAATGTATCGGAGTATGGATGATGCAATTAATTGAGGAGCTTTGGTAATAAAACACTTGAGACAGCCGGACAATTGATGTCAATTATGGCTAAGAATTATCAATAGGTTGGCACAAGGATGGATGGAGTTGTTAAGCGTGTAAATGAGGTAAGTAACACGCACCTTAAGGATAAAATTTCAGATTTAACTGCTCTAGTTTTTCAAATGGTTGTAGGTCAATTGCAATTGACAAGAGTGTACAGAATATGCTCATTCTCTGGATATACTACGGATATATGTCCTACATTACAATAGGACTTCGTGCAAGAAGCTAATATGGTAGGGGAATTTCTTGGCCAACTTCAATAAAAATATAACCCTTGCTCCAATCACTATAATTCAGGATGGAGGGATTATCCAAACTTAAGTTATAGAAATCAAGGAGGGCAATAATGATATCAGCTTCAAAATTTTAAACAATCTCAAGCTCTTACATATGCTCATCCTCAATCTTCAAATTTAGGTATGTCTTTAGATGAAATTGTTAAGGCATTTGCTACTAATACTCAACAATTTCAACAGGAAACAAGGGCAAGCCTTTAAAACTTAGAAAATCATATCATTTAATTAGCCACCTCTGTAAATAAATTGGAAGTGCAAGCATCAGGAAAATTACATTCCCAAACAATGGTGAATCCTAAAGAAAATGTGAGTGCAGTGACTTTAAGAAGTGGCAAGGAAATTCAATCTGGAACTCCTTACCAATGGAGGAAGAAAAGCACAATGATGGAGAAAAAAAGGAATAGAGCTAAAAAATGATTTATCTTCATCAATATCAGTTAATGCATGTGTACCTCCTATTCCTAGCAGGTTGGCTAAACCAAAAGAAGATGAGTATGAAAGAGAGATCCTAGAAACCTTCAAAAAGGTGAAAATCAATATATCACTTCTTGAAGCCATCAAGCAAGTTCCGAAATATGTGAAATTCTTGAAAGAGTTGTGCACAAATAAAAGGAAGTTGAAGGACAAAGAGAGAATAATTTTGGGTAAGAATGTATCAGCTGTGATAAATAGAAAATTACCAGAAAAATGTAAAGATTTAAGTATGTTTATACTTCCATATGTTATTCAAAATAATAAAATTGAGTTTGCCATGCTAGACTTAGGTGCATCTATTAATGTCATGTCATACTGAATTTACCAAGGTTTAAATATAAATTCTTTGCAAGAAACTAATGTGATTATTCAATTAACTGATCATTCGTATGTGCATCCTATTGGAGTTATTGAGGATGTTTTAGTCCAAGTTAACAGTCTGGTATTTCCAGTAGATTTTTACATCTTAAAAATTGATGAATATAGTGTTGAACATTCAGCTTCGATTTTGTTGGGTATATCATTTATAAAGACGGCCACATGAAAATTGATGTGGATAACAATACTCTTTTCATTAAATTTGATGGAGGGATAGTGAAGTTCAATATTATTGAATCAATAAAACACTCGAATAATTTTCAATCCATTTATCATATGAATATTGTGGATTCATTTGTGTAGGATATGTTTAAAGAAGAAAATGTTATAGATGAGTAGAGTTTAAGCCTAAATCAGAAGTGAACGAGCAAGTTAATGAAACTTATGAAGTTGTAGAGTCATTTTCAACAATGCTAATAGATTTAAAAACTTTGAATGATGAACTTACTATAACTTACAAGAAAATCTTGCCTTCTGTTTTGCAGGCTCTGAAGATAGAATTGCAGGTATTACTTGATCATCTAAGGTACGTCTATTTAGGTGATAGAAAGTAATTACCTATAAGCATTTAAAAAAGGTTGACTATAGAGCAAGAAGAAGGGCTACACTATAAGAAAATTAGTAATTAGCAATCAAACGTTACCGACGGAAACGAAACCTTAACAAATTATTGACGAAAAATCATGTTCTGTCGGTAATATCGTTGGGAAAATTTTCATTTTGCGATGAAAAAAATATCTGTTGGTACATATGGAGGGAAATTATCCCAACAAATTTTCCTATGGAATATAGCTACGGTAGAAATTCTCGTTTGTAAAGAAGGTAGGAATAAATAAGTTTTGGGTTTATCATCAGAAATGTATTCAGTCGGTAAATTTTATAGGTAAACGTCATCATTTGCTTCAACTTCAACATTTTTAATAAAATAAAAACTACTTCGTTTGGTTTTAAACTAAACGACGTCATTTTCATTTAACCTAAAACTACTGCATTCCCCCTCCCGCTCCTCCAATCGCATTTGGCTAATTTTTTTCTCTCTTCTACCATCGTCGTCCTTGCCCTCCTCTCTGTGCCTACCGAAGCCCCACCGTCCTCATCATCCCACAGCGCGTCCTTGTTGTGCCACCCTCCTCGACGTCCTAGTGTCTTTATCTTTGTCACTACGGAAGCCCCCCTCTCCGTCTCTCATGCCACTGCACATCCTCAACGTCCTCATCGTATCTGCTTCAAGTATTGCTACCGAATCTTTTATTTCCTTTTTTTCTTTAAAGCTATTTCGGTGTATCTGTACATGGTAGAATGGAAGGTGGCAAATGTGTTTTAAGAGGATCCTATTGGAGCTTGTTCAGCTTCATAAATAGCATTGTGGAGTTAGCTTTCATTTGTACGTACGAATAATACAAGAAAATAAGTTCAATGTAATTGCAAGACTATATTGTTTGTATAAGGATAAGTGACAAGAAAACAACAGGGTTGTTTTATTATTAATGGAAAATGATTCAGTACTGGTCATAAAAGAAAATTATATCAATACTATAGTACTGATTAGTATGATTATCAATAATTATTTTTACAGGTCTTCTTTTCCCTAAGATTACCCAATGCTACAAATTGTCTTCATTTATAATAATTAAACAATTTTATATAACTAATAGACTATAAATCGCTCGCATAATTTGATAGCAATAAGTATCTTAATACAATACATAGTAACTATGCCTAAAAAGTCTCAGTCTTGCTCAATCAATTGGCAACATTCACCAAAGATTTCGAGGTTAAAATGCATTTCCAGCATAACTAATTCGCAACACAACGACTTTGCGCAAAAAAGAGCCTGAAGGATTTGAACTTTGAAATTCTTAAATTGATGTTCACGATGTCTTTGTTTTATCTTGCATACTTTTGAAGATAAAGAAGATTTTTCTGGCAATTGTGTTCCTTTTTCAAACAATGGTGCATTCCCCCTAATTAACTAATTGGTATCATATGTTTGTGCTTTAGCTTAAATAATAGATTTTCTCTTTATTGCATTATATATCAAAACTCAGATTGCCTTATTTTCTGATTTGCTTGTGTTAATATATTAAAAATATAACAAAACTATTAAACAAGTGTATTATATTACATACGAAATATTCTTTTTTGCAGGCTCTATTTTATGTTTAAAAGCATTGCCCATCCTTCTTCTTTGTAGTCTGTAGTTGTCCGTCCATCCAAGTAAGTCGTCCAACTAATGTCTACCATGCGTTTGGGTTTTGTGCGAATGTAAATGAGGTCTTGATGTTGTGTTGTTGTTTAGAATATTCTTATAATCATTAATGAGTTTTTATGTTCTTCTCTAATAGTCTAAG
>JANIIA010000010.1:20475189-20486610 GCA_027478495.1 Erythroxylum alaternifolium | reverse complement strand
TGAAAGTGATATCATTGTCAAATCTCTTGTACTTTAGAAAGTGAAAATTCTTTTTGAGAGAGATCATTGAAGCTCATATCGAGCAAATTACATTTTCATATGTTCAGAGCTTGTAAAAGCTAGCTAAATACTACCACTTTGGAAGGTTGAAGAACCTTAAAAAATATGTATTCGTGAACTTGAAGAGACTCACCAAATTACTACTTGGGATTTTAGTAAAACACTCAAATTAGATACTTAGGGACTAGACGTAGGCTTGAGTTATAAGTAGAACTCATATAAATCAACATCACTCCTCTCTCTCTTTTTAACTTTTAAATTTCCCACAATATATTTTTGTGTTTTCATTTTGCAAAAGACTTCTTCACTTTTATAATAGGCTTCTTCTGTTTTCAACTTGCAAGAAGTTCTTTTCCGTTTTAACAGACGTATTCTATTTTAAATTGTTTTAACAGAATTTATCGTTTAGCAAGTTCCTATCGTTTAGTAGGTTCCGGTCATCTAACAAGTTCATATCGTTTAATAGGGATCTATCATCTGACAGGCTCCTATTGTTTTAAAATTTTAATAGGCCCTATTTATATACAAATTAAAAGTAACTTGTAATTTTTTTAAAGTCACACACAATTTACACCATTTCGTGTGTGTTTGCTTTATCAATATGCTTGCTAAATCTCTTGGTTGCAGTCAGTTTCTCCATTTTCGTTTTAAGATTGGAGTCTCCGGTGAATCCTCCATCTTGGTGGGGCATGTAAAGGATAAGTTGAAGGAATAACAAACTCTAAATCAAGTCTTAATGCTTGTAATAGTTTACTATTCATTTTATCGTAACTATCTCCTATTTTATCTCCTGTAAATTTGATAGCTCTTTCTATAAATTATAGTAATCACAGTCAATGAATAATAGGAAAACTCAATATCCTTATATTCACACCTGATAAATAAGGATCTGTTTGAAGTTATAGAATACAGAAGAAGAGTGCCCAATTATCGATCGAAAGAAAAGAAAAAGAAAAACGCAGTGCCTAGCTTTAGGTAAGCGATCGATCAACGTGTACACAGAAATGGAGAACGTGAAGCCACAGTGATTTTAGTCCCAAGTCTAAGCTACGAACAGTAGAAATAGCATGTACAAGCCTAAATCATAATAGTCATTGGGAAGGTAAATCTGGAGCTGACGTGCTGCCCAATTTTTGGCTCTTATTGCCTGATGGTGGATAGCAAATGGACATGAATTTTAAATTAAATCTAGATTTGCAAAATATTATATATAATACTGTTATATATATATCATTATTATATATATATATAACACTTGCACCGAACTTACATCCATATGTAAATATGGGTGGTAGGAATTAAGAAATGTCTTTCCTTTCCATTTTCTTTTATTTTTACGCAGGAAATAGTCTTTCTTCGCTTAAAGCAGGCATATTAAGCAAAGTGGATAGATATTATATATGCCATACTCCTTAGGGTGCGGCTCGCGGATAGGAGGGACTCTTGAAAGAGTCTTTAGCATTTGAAAATTTTTAAGACTTTATGTTATGATTCGTTCAGCAGGTAATTCTCTACCCACTGTTTAGTTTGAATCTATGACATCAAAGATGGTGATGACAGGTTTCTCATCATTAAAAAAACAATGCTATGAGTGATGAATGAAAAGACGATAATGAAACATAAGTTCTACATGTTTCATTAACGATGTTTAAATATACATATAATGTAGCTAAATGTGTATATAATTACATTTCTATTACAAAAAGAAACTTACAATCAACTTTTGCGTTATATTCAAATCTTCCACAAATCACAAACCCCACCCAAGCGCCTAAAATGTTTGATGTACCTGTCTACTCTCGACAGTGAAGGCAGTGTTCATCTGACATTGTATATACTATCCTACTTCTAAATATTTCTGATTTATTTGCTTAGATTAAAAGCACTGACTTTCAAATGTCTCCTCCCCTTCTACCAGTCTGAAGGATGCATTCATATAACAAAAATTTAATATATTTACTTGGGAAAGTGTGGAAATTAGAAACATAAGAAAGGATGTGTTTTCAACCTTGTCCTTATATTGGAGACACATACGCAGGCAGAGAAGGTCAAATGAATCGTCATGAATGATGTTCCAATAATGCAAAAGCTTTTGCTTATGTAACCTATTATTGTTTAGTCTCTTAATTTCAGAGATCCACCCTATCATCCCTAGCTAATATATTTAATGAGTACAGATTAGGATGCTAGCATATGATCAAAAGCATTGAATATTTGTTATGATGTGTTTGCTAGTTACCATGTGCAATTAGGTATTTGATAGAAGAGAAATATGAATTAAGTTGCAGATAGAGTACTTGTGTTCAATAAGTCTCGATCCTTTAAAACCTCGTCAAATCTACAGCTAAAAAAATTTAGAAGTCATCAAGACAAGACGATCCACTTGCTGGATGCCACTTGCTATGCTGGATGCATCATAGCTGTGATCAACTACTATGCGCAATTTCCTTTCATGATTGGAATGCCCTCAAACCGCGATTTTAAGTTAAAAAACCATCTGGACATAAAAGTAACTGTACTGTGTTTGATTAGTATTTTCTAAAACTAAATTAGTATTGTGATGTTTCTTTACCTCTTCGGTTTCATATGTTATTTACCTCTTCGGTTTCATATGTTACTGTATGGTGGATAATGATAAAATTATAGTTTACTTACAAAAGTATCAAGAAAGTAAGTTATTTGACTCATTATCCAATCACAAAGATTTTGATAATTAATTTTAAAACAAAAGCCATCAAATTATAGTATTTGAATTGTGAGGATTTTTAATTAATTGAATTAGATGCAATTATATATTGTTAAAATTTAAACAAAAGTTATGTTATGATTGATAACAAAATTTTTCATTTTTAATCACTATAAATTTATTGATATTACGGTAACACCATTTAACTTTGTGTCCTTGTCCAAATCTAAAACCAAAGCATATATTGTACTGCTTTTCTTCAAATCCAGGCTGTTGAAATTCCACTTCACTATTGTGTTTACTGTATTAGCGATGGCTTAATTCAACCATCACAATCCAATATTTAGTGGATACACTAATCGAGGATTATGAACAGATCACCAATCTCCAGTCATTCACAAAGATTCCAGCTATTGAAGGTTATTTTCACTAGGGCATAGAGCGCTAGGTCCATCTACAAGTTTTTGTCGGGTGACCTAGCCCGTATGTGTGTTCACGATGTCTAATATGGAACAGTTTCCAGTATGATTGACAAGATTCATATAATAAACACTTCACTGACATTTAAATATATATATATATATATATATATATGAAACATCATCTTTCCCATCAAACAAAAAACGCAATAATAATTCTTCCCAATTCGTGTTGTAAAAGAAGGACCATTCAGAAAAGACAACATGGCTGTAAAAGATAGAGTTTAGAGACTTAGAACAGCCATAATTCATGAAGCTTATTAGACTAATGTTTCAATTTTTTAATGTGTACAGTTTGAAGAAAGTTGTATGTAATGCTTACTAGGTTTTGTTATTACGTTTTCGGGTCGTCTCCTCCAACTGAAGTTTCTATTTCTTTTCCTAAAAGGAGCCTAATCAAGGAGGCCTCTAGACTGCTACTCGTATAACATAAACCTATCACTAATTTACCATGTATTCCAAACTCCAATCATCATGGCGTGAAATCCATGCATGCTCCACAAGTTTTGACGGTCGTAAGAAAATTGTGTACAGAAGTATTTTTCATCGCACTCAAGGTACTGAATCTTTTAATCTCGTTAGCTTAGAGCCGTAGTATTCAAACGGTTAAAAAACTCATTGTTTCACACATAGATTGAGGTTTCAGTATATGCAAATATGGTCAAACGTTCGAGACATCTTTTCAATGAGAAATGGAGCACAAAGTCCATCTATTAAGTAACTAACAAAGAACTTATGTTGTCCGAATAAGAGTATCGATAGTTATGCCATGAAGAACAAAGATACGAGGAGTATCCCAAAAAGAACTTAGTTTTGATAAGAAATCTTGGAAGAGAAATGCCATGCCAGAAAGCCCTTTATTTGTGCTGTCTGGCCAAAGATGCAATTGTACCAAGTGGTTTGAAACTCTCCAGGGGAAACAACACACCCATATATAACATTTGATGGAACATGATTTGCTTCAAAGCAGACAAACCAATTGAACCAAGCAAATATTACAAGATAATAGTAACATTTAATTGGAACACTCAGGCGCATATATACAATAGAACTTCGAAATGCACCAAAACATTTCATCAAATTGGAAAATTATATCATATATTTTCGAAGACATTCATTTGCAGTTCATGTTCAAACAGCTAGCATTTGCACATTAATCAGCTAAAAGATCTTAATTATATCACATAAAACAGAGAGTAGGCATATAAAAGAACAAAAGAACGGTGAGGCTCCAAGCTGGTCAAGCATTAATGCAGAATCTCAAGATTTATGAGACTTTCAAATTACAAATGTAATATTCAACACTAAATTGATCGATGATGGGATCAAAAAGCTAAATGACTTGATCACTATTATTTTAACATTTATAGGTCCCTATACATGATAAAAAGTCCAGTCATATTCAACCATTCGATAAAACATGAATGATTTTTAATACAAATAGATCCCTCTAATCGCATCAAACTAGAAGCTTGTACCCCGAACAAGAATCGCTAAAAAAGTTATCTTCACACCTATACTACGTCATAATAGAGCTCTTTTTTTCTTGTTCTAAGGCATAACCTATGAACACTTTCCTGGTGAATAGAGCATTTAAACCAAACTATAATGTAAAATCCAAAGATGAGATGACCTATCAGTAGCCAATTGGCGAAAATGCTGTCGGCCAAATTTGTTGGAGAACTTCTTCGAATCCCCATGCATGGTTTCTACTTTCTGATGACCGCCATTTATGTTAGCAAACGATTATGTGGAAAGGAAAAAAAATAAAGTTCTTGGATGTAGACTACTCCTTGAATTTTGTTCTGGCATAGATATAATTCCCTCCGGCACATCAACTTGTTCCATCTGGAAAAAATTCTAACTAGATTGCACTGTTCCTATCTAGGTTCGTGTGAGTGTCCACAAGTTAATGTATGTGTCTTCCACATAAATTTACGAGTGTTTTGTATTTGCTACTCTCGCTCTCTGATGAAGGGTGGTTATTGGGCTATATGTCCAATCTTTTACCTATCTGCCACATCTCTGAGACTGAAATGACTACTAAGAGAACTTGCAGGGAAAACTTTACTTCGAGTCACGACTCGACTCAAAACCCAAACAGTTTAAAGCATTCGACGCATGACCTCACACTTGTGCTTTAATCAGCTCATGATATATATTATAGTCAACAAGATCTCTCGAGTATTAAGAACTTAACCAAATTGTCTGCCATTTTCATCCTATTTGAAATGACATCACTAATGAAAAGTGCCAAGGTTTCGGCACTTTAAATTAAAAAAAGGTCTTAATTTCTTTAAGAAGAACGAAATAATAATAAAGAAATATTTGGGGTTCTATTGTTGACACTGATTTTCTATTATCTCAGACAGTGAAGGTGTGTACACAACAGAGGCCAAAGGAGGAGTCGGATACAAAAGCTAGCAGAATGAAAAGCAGACCAATATCTGCAGTAAGTCATTAAAAAGTGCAATCTGACATATGCTCCTTATGTGAAGTCTTTCAAACTTTAATCAACTATGACTGAACTGCGAGCATGTGAGCTAGTGTACACACACACACATAGAGAGAGAGAGCTCAGATGATCTGCAAATCTATGCCTTGCCATACATGAATTTTCAAGTACATAAGATCCAGGACCAATTAGATGTTCTCAGTTCCACATAGTTCATGACTGCTAGTACAATTACTCTACCACCACTTTTCTAAGAACTACTACAGGTCCGACTACTAGTAAGACTACTATCACTGTTTGCATCAAAAGCAGATTGGGTCGCCCCCAGATCTAAGCATTTGCTTCAATCAAAGCAAACAGGAAAACCATCAAAAGAAAAGAAAAACCCTAAAATATGCTGCTAGAGTACCACAAGTTATTGAAAGAAAAATAAACAGAAGTTCCATATGGATAATAATCGCTATTATCTTTTCAAGAGTGCCAATAATATTGTGGACTGATTGATAAAGGGTAGAGGTGTTTTCTTTATTTTAAGCTGCACCTGATGGTGGTGGTAGAGCTTGGCTTTGCTGCTGTGGTGGTCGCTTACGCTTCTTCTTCTCGTAGCTAATCCCTCTTGCTTTGGATTGCAAATCGCGGACCTCACGAAGGTAAAGCCTAACAGCTCTTGCTCCAAATGGATTAGCTTCAGGCTTGCCTCCATTTTCTTCAAAAGCTGCTCGGAGCCGTCCGATGAGAGCATCGAGGCTACCCCAGGCTTGACGGAGAGGGCAAGGACAAGGTGCTGGAGGGTTCGGGTAGCCATAAAAAGGGCAAATTAGTGTGTGAACTTTGGTCTTGCCAAATTGGTCAAGGTAGCGCAGGAATTCAAGAACATGAGCACCACTGCACCTTGAGAGAGATAGTGGAGGCCTGTGGTTCTTAAGATATTGTCCAAAGGTGTTCCAATCACGACGCTTTTGGTTCTCGTAGCGGCTCGAGGTGGATGATGGCGGTGGAGAAGATGATGAGTTTGCCACTGATATGGTGGTTGAAGCAGTATTGCTTATGGTGCTAAAGCTTGTGTTTTCTGAGTTGGAACCGCCCATTTCTGGAAGTGAATCCATTAAAACCCACTTCTTTTTTATGGCTTCTTGTTTTGATTCTATGAAAGAGATTGGTCTGTCTTAACCTGAGACAATGGTGGTGTTGTTGTATATGCTACTCACTTCTTCTAGGGTTACTTCTCTGCTTCAAACATTTGAAAGTGGAAACCTTATAAACAAAGGAAGAGAAAAGAGGATATGCACTTCTCAAGATGGACAAAGATTGAGACTTGGAGATGGGAAAGCAGTGAATCTTCAGGTTTCTTGATGATCGCGGAAAGGTGGGATGTTTCTGAAATATTATCAGATTGTTCCTGTTAATGGAAACAAACCAAACTCTAACAAACAAAAGAGACCAAGACCGAGGAGTAAGAAAAGGAAACACAAGAGGAACTTACAATTGACTGATATCACATACAAATTTCCATATTTGAAGAGAGAGAAATGAAGGTAGACACTTGAAGTGGAGAAGCAAAGGAAGATTTCTTTAATATAGAGAGATGGAGATGATGATGAGATTGATGGGAGATAGCTGAAAGGACTCCTCTTTGTTTGGTGTCTCGGAGTTTGTTTGATTGAGCAAATACTAGAAAAGCTTCAAAGCCTGTGATCACTACTATTAGAAACGTATATTATTTCGCTCTATCTTTTTTAGTTTTCTGAAAAATGGTTAGTGATTGGTTATTTTCCTTAAAAAGGTGAAGCAACTCAGGTCTCACCGGTTAATAATCATGTGTTGATGATATTTTTGGGAGCAGAGATAGATGGAGTAAGAAAGAAGTGAACAGTTTTAGCCTTTAGGGCCTTGTACAAGTAGGCTGAGTTAGAGACAGACAGTGAAAAGAGTCTTGTAAGAGGGTAAAATTTTTCTTTTTTCTTTTTTCTTTTCCTTAACCAGTAGTATTGAATGACAGTTCCTTCCTTCCCTTCAGTCACCAGAGTAGACTGTAAACAAATTTGCTATTACAAATTACTTTCTGACACTCGAATTTTGTCTCCATACCCCAACCATGGCCCATACGATTCCAAGTTACTTATCTTGATTGGTCGAATTTTATGCATAGCTACCTTAATTCAATTCAGATTAATCTATAACCCAAAATTACGTTCTTGTGCATGACAGTAACGTGAGTTAACTTATAGATATAAATCAAATCAACAACAAATGGTCAGTAAGTATTAACATGCTTTGCTTAACCATATTGAGCCATATATGTGTAGAGCCTGTCTCATCTTAGTTTTTTAGTATGGGAAAAAGGTAATTGGTTATTAGATAGCCTAGATAAACAAATGGCAAAACATGTACACTAATACTGCCTAGAAAAACGCAAAAGTGATTATAGTAAGTCAAATATCCAGAGCCTGAAAATTGAGCTAGGAATCTCCTGTCTTGAAGAGGCAGCCAGTGAGTTTTATCTTTAAATAATAGGTCGGTCATCAATAAATGGTAAGTAGGTACTAGGGTTTAGGAGTAACAAAATCCAGCTCGTTTTTAACCTAAGTTGATCGTTACTAGGATTTAGGAATAGAAAAATCAACCCTGTCTGTTTTTGACCTGAGTTGACCGAGTCATGGACAACAACACCATGGCTCAGGATTGTGTCGGGCAGAGCCAGGGGCGGCACGGCCCATTAACATCTCTACTAGGGTTAAGTCATTTTAATCACGAATCTAAAGTGTGTTAAGAAAGGATCACTGCAAAGTAATCAAATATAGGGCCGAAATTGAGATGAACAAATGAGCATAGGAAGAAAATCATGTTATGGACAAGGACCACTGACTTAGATGCAATTTCACTCCGGACTATGGTGCAATCGGCTGCTTGGACATCGCTTCCCAAGGTCTACACGGTGACACTCCTCTCTTGTGCACTCAAGAGAAGAGAGTTCGAACTCACGATTGTTTTGCTCAGAACCAGAATAATTGAAAGAAAAGGAAGTTGATATGTTTTTGAATATCTGATAAGTAAAAAGAGAGGAACATATCGTGGAGAAGATAAACTCCACTCAACATATAATCTGTAACTGAAGCAACAAATTAGGAGAGAATTAAAAGAGACATTACAGATAAGATCAACAATTAGAATGTGCGTTAGAAACTTTAATTGACTGAAAAAACAAATGCACGAGGCCCAAATATACCACGCACATGTCACGCGTCACGCGCACGAGCCGAGCCGGCTGATCGGACGGTGTCTGTGTAGAGATACCCTCATTCTTCTCACCATAAAACTAGTGAGGACACTAGCTCATACATTCCACTAAACATAGTAGTATATAAACCTAAGTGAGCAAGTATAAACTAGCAATGTGGGACAAGTTCAATAAGAAAGAGAGATAAAAATTAAGTCCAAAGCCATTGCATTAGCAACAATCCCTCACTAATGCAATGATGAAAATAAAACATAGTTCTGAGTTTACAGGGAGGTTTGACACTTAAGTACTAGTGTCTTCCGAATGAACTAACACATAGTGAATCTCTTAGTAGGTGAACAAGTCTTGAACCTATAGGCTCAAGGATTAACCCAAAGACACCCGTCTTACCTCATAACAAAATGAGTTCCGTGATCAATACAACAAAATGTTGGCCAATAGTAACCTCGGGACGCTCATGAGTGCTTTAAAAAGACTGCCCATGTTTTTCATAGAAGGAGGTCAATCCTTCACAGTCACGTAGATGATTCCGTCGAGTCTGTCTCTATATAGACCACCTTTAAAGGCTATGGAATCGTTAAGAGCTTGTAAGCTCATCTTTATATTCATCAAGTCATAGAACCATCAAGTCCGTCTCACAAGGACCACCCATCAATTTGGGCTATGGATCCATTAAGAGCACATAGCTCAACCTCAATGTACACGGTTCATAGGAATGGGAAAGATGTGTACAAGTGTGAGTATTTCAAGGCTTTGTTTGACCTACAAATGGGTATCCACCATGAGTTCCTCACCTAATAGGGCTTAAGTCTCATTTCCCTCGACAAATCTAGGACTAGTTTTCCACTTAGTCCTTTAGTCAATGAATCAGCCAAGTTTCTCTCAGATTAAGCATAATCTATAGAAATTACTTCATTGGTAATCAACTTTCTCACAGCTTTATGCCTAATGCATATATGCCTCTTCTTACCACTGTGATCAATGTTTTGAGCAACACTAATGGCAATCTAAGAATCACAATGTAAAGAAACTGCAGTAGTGGGTTTCCCCTACCAAAGGTATATCGGATAGTAAAGACCTCAACCACTTAGCCTCCTCACAAGTTAAGTCTATCGCAATAAACTCAAAATCTATGGTCGATCGTGCAATCACAATCTACTTAGCAGATTTCCGAGATATAACAGCTCCTCCTAGTGTGAATAAATATCCATTAGTAGAGCTCACCTCACCATTATCAGTCACCCAATTGGCATCACTATATCCCTCTAACATAGCAGGATATCCCATAAAGTGCAAACCTTAATCTATGGTACCTTTAAGATATCTCATCAACCATGTAAAAGCAGTCCAATGCTCACCATTGGGGTTATTGGTGTACCGACTAAGTCTACCAACAGTATAAGCAATATCAAGAACATCAAACTCCCAATAATCTTAGCATATTCAGTTTGAGAAACACTTTTATCCAAATTCTTAGATAAGTGTATACTAGGATCATAACAGGTTCTTACTGGCATAACATTATAACAATTGAATTTCTTTAGGATTTTCTCCATATAGTGAGCTTGAGACAAGATAACATGTCATCAACAGACATATTATCACATAATGAAATACCACTAAATAGGTGCTTGTTTAAGGCCATACAAGGACTTCTTAAGCCTGCATACCTTATTCTCTTGTCCAGGAACTACATAGCCAGGAGGTTGTTCCATATAGATTTCCTCATTCAAATTGTTATTCAAAAAAGCAGTTTTCACATCGGTTTGATTCACAATCAGCTAATAGATAGAAGCTAACGCAAACAATGCACATATGGTGGCAATTTTAGTGATAAGAGAATAAGTACAAAAGAATTCTATACCATCCTTTTGAGTATAACTTTTAATCATAAGTTTAGCCTTAAACCTTTCAATAGTACCATCAGTTCTGAGTTTCCTTTTAAAGATCCATTTACACCCAATAGCCTTATACCCTTTGGATAAGTCTACTAATTCCCAAGTATGGTTAGACTTAATGGAATCTAGTTCGCTCTTTATGGCATCTTTCCAGAAACTAGCATCTACAGATTTCTCAACCTCGTCATAAGTCTTAGGTTCATCCTCAGTAATATGAAGATAAACTACTAACTCATCAATTTCATCCAACCTATCTTTCTCGTAGAGTTCAACAAGGAAGATAGTAATAAAAACAGGACCAAAACTAGTTTATGTTCTACGTCTTTTACTTCTCCTAGGTTCTACATTCACATCATCATACAACATATTAGGAGCAGGTAAAGTGTAACATCCCGTTTTCGTATAACGGGTTGAATTATAAAACAGGTACACGTGAGAAATTAGGAAAACACATCTCATGCTCATGCGATTGTGAATAGTGATCTATGCACATGAAAAATATCTGTACATGCATTCATGACATTTTTTCGGTATAATTATGAATAAAATGTGATTTTTGAAAAATAGGCCTTGAGTGTGTAAAAATTGAATTGGAGAGTGATATT
>JANIIA010000010.1:20449710-20464375 GCA_027478495.1 Erythroxylum alaternifolium | reverse complement strand
AATGGATGGATTGTGTTATTGTAATTTATGTTTATGGAAATAAAAAAATTATACCGACTTGTAACTGTTAAGTGATGTGGCACACCACCCTCGTAGGGCACGGATTCGGATATTACTATCGATATCGGGTTCAAGTTCAGCGGGAGTTGGGGTGTTACATAAAGACATATATGAAGAAGATGCACATGTAGAAGTAGATGCAAAAGGATGCATATCTTGGGATGTATCACATTTCTTCAAATGAAACACATTTTCAAAGAACCCAGCACTTCTAGATTCAAATAAAGTACGATCTTTCAAACGCATGAATCTATAAGTAGCACTATTTTGTCATAACCAATGAGACAGCATCTTCAGTCTTAGATCCGACTTTCTCAAGCTGAAAAGAAGTCAAACCAAACTTAGTTAAACACCCCCACACTCTTAAATATTTAAAGTTCGGGTACATAGCCTTTCCACAACTCACATGAGGTCTATTGTAGTTTCTTATGAGGCACTCTATTAAGGATATAGTTCGCACTAAATGTTGCCTCACCCCATATTTCTGTAGGTAACCTAAAACTAACAAGTATTGCACTAATCATGCCCTTAAGTAATTATTCCCTCTTACTAACATACTTCTTTTAGGGAAGTAGTACCATAGTCTCTACCACGACCGAACCTAACTTGTTTGATTTTGCGGTCCAATTGGTTTTCTACTTTTTCCTTACATATTAAGAACATCTTTTTAGCCTCATCTTTTGTTTTTAGTAAATAAAACTTGCAATACCTTGAATGATCATTAATAAATGTGATGTAATAGTGCTTACCACCCCTACTTTCTATGTTTTTAAAGTCTGCTAAGTTTGTGTGTATAAGCTCGAGCAATTCGGTTTGTCTCTCAATCACAGATTTAAATAGTTTCCTAGCAAATTTCACCTCAACATAGATTTTACATTTCTTGTCACCATTCATAAATAGATTAGGAATAAGGTTCATAGCTTGCATGTGTTTCAAAGAACCAGAATTCACATGTCATAATCTACCATACCAAATATCATAAGACTTAACAATATAAGCAGAAGCAGAAGTTTTATAAGTACCAGAATCATCAATGGCTTCAGTCTCTAATGTATACAAGTTACCCAGCACATAACTCTTCCCCACAAACTTGTCATTATGACTAAGAATAACCTTTAAGTTCTTAATGTGAGTTTCTATGCCAACTTTATCGAGACACAAAGCATAAATCAAGTTCTTACAAAGGGAAGGGACAACATTCTGAAGCTGTAAAACTTTTCCAGAAGTTAGTTTAAGCTTTACCATCCCTTTATCAAGAACCTTCGAGGCACTGTCATTTCCCATGTAAACCTTCTCTTGACTTGTAGTACTTTCAAAGTTAATAAACAGATCATGGTTAGCACAAAAATGCTTGGTAACACCACAATCCATAATCAATAGGTTCAGGTCGTGAACCATATTGCACTCGATCACTATAGCAACAATTACATCTTGGGTTCAACGACATTTGCTTATGTCATGAGCTTCTTATTAGCCCTTTGGTCACACTGAAAAGACTTGTGTCCAGACTTGCCACAAATATAACAGGTGACAGTATTCGAGTTCCTTTTCTTTTAGATTTTCCTGTGTTTTTGGAACTTTCCTTTGTTATTTGATTGCTTGCCTTTGTTGTTCTTCCCAACAACTTTAGACCTATCATCTTTGGAACCACCAAAACATTCAGCAATGTTAGCCTTAAAAAAAGTTCATTAATAGATGACCCTTATCTTTGATGTGATTAGCCTCTTTGATCTTCATATGTGAGATCAGCTCCTGCAGTGTCAAATCATGCTTCTTGTGTTTGAGATGGCTTCGATAATCACTCCACTCCTTAGGCAGCTTCTTGATGAGCATGTTTGCTTGCAAAATCTCACACATCTTCATCACCTCAGCCAAGATGTCAGTAACCAGATTCTCGTACTCGTGGACTTGATCCATGATTGGCCTTTTCTTGTCCATCTTGAAATTTAGCCACTCTCCCATCACGTACTTATCCTTTCCTGCATCTTCAACCCTGTATTTCTTCTCCAATGCTTTCCAAATAATCTTGGTAGACTTTTGGGTATAGAATAAATTAAATACCGAATCAGTCATTCGACTTAGTAGCATGCCCTTCTTCATCTTATTGTCCTTATCATATTTCTGGCCAGCCTCCTGATCACCCTCCTTACCCTTGTCTTTAGTACTCGAGGAAGGGGTGATATCAACGATCGAAACTCCAGTCACTAGAGTTAAAGGAGTGAACTCGACATCAACAATTTTAGACAGATCATTGAATAGAACATAGTAAATTTTGAGTTGCTTGAAATAGATCAGCATCTTGTTGAACCACCTCTTGTAGTTCGTACCGTCAAGGGGTTTGAGGTTGTTGATATCAGGCAGGAGTTTCAGTTGATTGGTGGTAGCCATTTGTATCGTTACAGTGGTAGGAAATTGCTTCTAAATTATTATGAAAGGATCACCACAAAGTAATCAAATATAGGAGAAAACCATGTCATGGACAAGGACCACCGACTTAGAAGCTATTTCGCCCCCAACTATGGTGCAATCGATTGCTTGAACATCGCTCCCAAGGTTTACACAGTCACACTTCTCCCTCGTGCACTCAAGAGAAGAGAGTTGGAACTCACAATTTTTTTTGCTCAGAACCATAATAAATGAGAGAAAAGGAAGAAGTGTTTTTGAATATCTAATAAGTAGAGAGGACTATATCGTGGAGAAGATAAACCCCTCCACTCAACATATAATATGTAACCGAAGTAGCAATACTCGTCACGTGCATGAGCTGAGTCGGACGGACGACGCACGTATAAAGATACCCTCATTCCTCTTACCATGAAACTAGTGAGGATACTAGCCAATACATTCCACTAAACATAGCAGTATATAAACCCAAGTGAATAAGTATAAACTAGCAATGTGGGACAAGTTCAATAAAAAAGAGAGATAAAAACTAAGTCCCAAAGTCATTGCATTACCAGCAAAGTGTTCACGCAAAATTTTCTATAGGATGTCCAAAATTTTGTTTGTTAGAATTTGTAATGAATTGTAATCTTAAATATTTTCGGCATAAACTAATGCAATTGGCTACATTCTACCTGCAAATTACAGGATCACCCGTCCTCTTCCTAATTCAATCACTTTTGCCTAATTTTTCGAACGGAATCTTCTTAATGTAAGGACATATTTAATTTTAGCTAGTTATATAATTTATGAAAGGAAGTAGGAATGGATTTTTAAATTTTTAATTCATTTTTTACCCGCAAAATTTAGTTTTGTTCCGTAGGCGACAAGTATATTATTTGACAACATAACTCCAGGCATTTCTTCGACTTAGGAATCCAATGCAAAAGAAAAGGACTTTGAACATTTGTTTTTACTGAAAATAAAAGCAAAAATCGGTTATGACATGACAGATGGGGCAAAATAGACCACGAAGTTGCATGAATTATTAATTTGAAAGGGTCACTCAGCACTGGTTGGAGAAATTCCATTCAAATATCTGCAATCGCTTTCTATTTCTATTTTATGTTTGCCTTAAAAGAAAAGAAAAACTTAATAGTTGCGGAACCTATGCCTTGTTGGAAGCAGTTTGTTATCCAGGCCCAGTGCCTGCCTCCATTCCTGTCCCAAAGCCCATATATAAGTTAGCTGCCCTCAGCTTATTCAGGCTAGATGTTTCTTCTTCTTCTTCTTCTTCTTCTTCTTCTTCTTCTTCTTCTTAGTTATGGAATTTAACAGTTTGTAACGAATTCCCTTATTGATCCTGAAAAATTTTCACGCTTCTTTATTTTAACCAGTTTATGTTTCTCTTTGGAGCAAACCTGACCATGCCAAAAATGGCAAATCAATGCTTGGGACAGGAGATCTCTGTCCGTAATCATATATTTTATATAGTTTTCAACATTTTAAATAAAAATAACAGTCTCACGTTCATTATCATATCATATGGGGTAATTTAAGAAAAGAAAAAAGATAGCAAAAAAAGTCAAAATACAATATGATGTGAAGGAAAGGAAGAGAGTGAATCTCATTCTTTAAGACATTATTTTATAAACATAAAAGAGAAGGGAGGGACCCAAAATTGGATGTCCTGACAAGATGGAATTGGTAGGGGGCGACGTCTTAAAATTTGCATCTCCTGCACTTCAATAATGGCAACTACTTGTATTGGTGAAGTGACTGAAAAGGCGTTACTAAAATTGTACAAGACGAGATGAAATATGGGTTTTTAAGCATTATGCACAGTCGGCAGTTTCTTGTCTGGTATGACGAATTGATCGAGTTTTGGCGTTTTAAGTAATCGTTACGTAAATTGTTGTCAAAGAAATTCATTAAGTGCTCTCCTCCCCACCAGACTATTACCTCAAAGCTTGACTATTTCAAAACTATACATAGCACCAAGAATATTGATAATGGAGAAAAGTAGACACCTAGAGTCAGGTGAGAGGTCATCCATTACGAATAGTAAAAAGCTTGAGGTCTGGTTTGATTAGAAGTATTACCGTACCCATAAAGTAAGAACCTTTAAGAAGGAGCTTGGTACCATTTTATGACATGAGTGGACCTATCAAGCATTGCTTTTAAGATAAGAGTGCTAGTCCTCTTCTTTTTTTTTTTCGAATTTCTTGTAGCTCATTTTGTGACATGGATCTCATTCCTGAAAACCATCAGTGACTATGCCTCAATAATCAATCGTCCAGGTAAGTAAGTAATGTTCAGAACTCACACGAACATATAAACTTTTTACGCGATGTGACTTGTCTCCTTTTGCCATTAATGAACAGCAACCATTTTTCGTTCGCTGTATGCATTAGGGCATGCCCGATGTTGATGTATGTTTGATTAGACGATTATAGTATTTCTTCTCATCAGCCCAAGAAAGACACATAATGTATAGTTTATATGCATAGCCTTTCTGTAATTTGATTGGCCGTCTTACATGATAGCCTGTTACTGCTTTAAACAGGTTTACAACAGGATTACCTGCTTATGATCAAAATGGAAATCCTTTGTGGTTAATCACGATTGCTTGGAGAAGGTAAAGAAGAACATGGTTGGCAGTAACATGGATCACTTTTAGTGATGCAAGAAATGGCAATGTTCACTTTCCAGAAAAGGCACATTTTAGGAAAAGAGCTGGCACACTCGGGAACAAAAAGAGTCATCTTTTTCCCAGAATATGCTGTTTCTATTTTGAAGTCAAACATCAAGACGGTAGGCTTAAGTTGGGACGAATAGCTCAAGTAGCAAGAACTTTTACTTTGCTCCGAGATCACTGGCGATCTAGTACAGTTTACTCCGACGAGACTGCACCAGCAAACACCGTATGGGCCAGCACATTTGCATCTTCAACAAACCATCTCCAAGTCTTGTAGACCAGTTTTAAACATGGAATGCAATGAGATGACCTCCAAACACGGAACACAAGGAATGCTTGTGAACGTCATCAATGAAATATGTTTTATTCTATAGCAGAGAGCCACAGTTAGTAACAATATACACAAGATATATATACATATGAGAAGGTCAATCAATAACAAGACTCCAGTGACTGCATCCGAATAATCTATTATTCCTGAGGATACTAGATCGTAGCCGACACACTAACATTCCTTCCTTACCTACCGCAGACTCAGAAAAGGAGGGCTAGAATCCAAATAAATAAATATGACTCGCAACCAAACTAGTATGGCGAAAAAAGTGCTCCCGAAAAGAACTTCACAGGGAGCTGACGAAGACAACGAAAAGCAGAGAATCTAACTGCACTTGATTTTATGGTTTTCTCTTCCCCCTGGACCCTTCTCTCTGATTCCGGAAGTGGCTAAGAAGCTGCTGTGCCTGAATTAAAGTTGCAAAACCATACATCATCTTGCTCATTCAAAAGACCGAAAAGAATGAAATGGCAATGTCAATCTTGTATATATAAAAGCATGAACATTCTTGCCATTTTCCCAAATGAAAAAAATACAAGAGGTTTTTTAGGCCTGTGAAGCTGTTTCTATCTTTCTTTCTACCAAAAATTTGCTTAACGAATACACTGGGGTTAAGTTTCAAATGAATAATGTCCAAGGATATGATTTATTCGGTCAATCCAGATATTAAAAAAAAATAGGGGAAAGGATTTTTTAGTGTACATTGAGGACGATGACTTATTACCACCCAATTGAAAAAAACTTCATTAACTTCCCATGTTTTTTACCTCCTCACTGGCACAGGCCACAAGCAGCTTCCATTTTATGTTGTTGGTATTTGATTAATCAAAAGTAAGGTATGATACAGAAATGAAGTAAAGAGTTTAGCGGCATACCTTTTCCTTTGCTCTTGGCGAGCCTGACTGCGACAATGCAACAAGGGGCGGAACAGCCCCTTCTTGCAAAACAAGGGTACAAAACTTGGGGCTATTAAGGCACATTTGCAACAATATGGATGCAGCATTTTCCTTTCCTCTCTGTGAGCCCGATTCAACAACTTCAACCAGTAATGGGATGCCTCCTGCCCTTGCAATTGCCAGACATCCTTCCCCAATTGTGGACAGGTTTGCAAGAAGAGCAACGGCCTTGTCAACCATCTGACTGATGGGTTCCAATAACTGAACAAGATGCTTAACAGCTCCAGCTTGAACTATACGAGCTCTGTTTTCGTGGAATATTGAAAGGTTAAACAAAGCAGTTGCAGCATCCTTTTTTCCTCTCAGAGTCCCAGAGCCTAGAAGATCCACCAAGGCTTTTACTGCACCAGAACGACCAATTTTCACCTTGTATTCTTCTAAAACAGAAAGGCTAAACAGAGTTGCAGCAGAATTCTCTTTTGCTCCATCATTTCCGGACTTCAAAACATGAACGAGTGGCTCAATCACTCCAGCTTCGGCAATCATGGCCTTAATCTCTTCGTTGATTGATAAGTTCAACAGCGCCGTGACAGCATGCTCCTGAGTTAGCTTTACTTCTGAGTATAGAAGTGAAACTAATGGTTTGATAGCACCACCATGGCCTATAATTACACGGTTCTCCATTTTGTGCTTTGTAAGGAGCCGTAATTCTGCAGCAGCTCTAGTGTGAACGTCATTTGATTGGCTTTTAAGGTCTTCAATCAGCTTCTGGACATGAGAATTTGTAGTTTTATCATCAGAACCTGAATCACGAGATGGAAGGGAGCATGCTACATTTGCTTCTGTCATTTGCTTTCCTGATAACCAGGGAGAAACTTTAGCTTCCTTATTTAATGGAGGCACAGCAGGATATGCAGAAGCAATGTCTTCCGGAAGCCCATTCAAATATTCAAGCTTGGCCGATATCTCCAAGACCTCATTTGATGCTGGTGGCAGATACTCAATACTGGAAATGGCACTTGAGGTTGATTCACTCCTGCTGTGAGTATATGACAATTCATGGGATGGGCGATCCAAGCCTCCAGCCTCCCTGATTTCAAGCCCATTTGATCCCCCCTCACTTAATTTGGATGAGACATTAGACTTCTGCTTCTCAAAACCATTTCTAACTTCAAGAGATGGTGTTGATGTCAAATTGCTACTGTGAAAGGAACCATGGAAACTATCTGAAGCAATGAAATCGCGATCTGATGGGTTTGAGAAAGAATTGCACTGAGACTTACTGGGAATCCGTATTTTGTTTTCATCACACCAATTAGCTATCATTGCCTTGACAGTGTAATTGGGTATGAGATTTGTATGACTAAGTGTTTGGCGGGTCTTTGGGCAAATCGTCAATCCGTTATCAAGCCAAGTCTGGATAGCAGCCCTATCAAAAGTTTGTCCTGAAGCTACAATCACCGGATCCAGCATGAGCTCCAGTGATAGTGGACAGCGGAAGTATGAAGGGATTACAACACCAGTCCTTGGTTCAAAGTGCTCCTCTTTAAGCAAGCAATTCCGTACATGAGCAATGAGATCCACAATTTGATCTATTTGGTCCAAGTCTCTCTTCCCTTTATTGACTTGAATCTTAGTTCTTTCCTTTTCCACTGCTATACTTTCTCTCAATAGTTCCTGGTTTGATGTTAAACTAAGTGATTCAATAATCTTTCTAAGATGATCAGTACAAGGAACGATATTATCTCTTTGACTTCGAAGAGCCTCTTCTATATGTTCAATTACTTTCTCCTGTTGTATACAACTAATTTCCTCCATGCATTGCTGAAAGAATTTTAACAAAAGTTAGTCTGTCATGCTCATTTGATAAGTAGAGGTGATTGCAGTTTGTGATTGTGACTACAAGTCACTTGATCCAAAAGAATCAGGAAAAGACATGAAAACAAATATAAACTACAACTGATTAAGACGACTCTTTATAGCAACTGTTTTGTACTAAAGAAACCAATGAGAATGAGAAACTGTCCTGCTATACACACCTGGACAGGAGTTAAAGTTGAAGTAGATGTAGAAGGCCGCAAGAATCTAGCCAATATGTGGCAGAGTTCTAGCGAAGAACTTTTCATTTTCATAAACAAGGCTTCACTCTGGCAAACCTGCAAACATAATTTTGCAAATTACTAGTCTGACACACTGACTATCTAATCCACCGATAAAGATTGCTGCTTTCTTTACAGCCACAAGTTGAGTTTTGCTGCTTTAAGCCTAAAAGAAATTAGATGATCAAAATATCAAATATATTAAACATTTCACATAAGACTAGAAAACATTTTCGGGTAAGAAACTGTAAACGGCATTATTTAAGGAGACCAAATCATATATCTTTCAACTCTATTAGCACAAGAAGTACTCACACCGGAAATTTTGCTCATTCTAGGACACCAATTCTCCAAAAATTCTTGTGCCTCGTTAACAGTTGCATCAAAATTTTCACACTCTTCACATATGACTTCCTCGGATGATTCATTGTGATCGGCAACCTCATCAAGCAGTGGTTTCAGATGCTTTAAAACCAGTACCATGCTCATATAATACTTTTGAATTGCCATAGGTTTCCTTGACTGGCAGGAAACTAGATGAATGAAGCGGCATATGCTGTTTATAAGACATCTTGTAGATGTGTCCATTTGAACAGGTTCTGCTAAAACACATAACAGGAATAAGTGCATAGAATCGATGAAAAAATTATATTGGTGTCACTTGCAGCATCTCAGAAATCAGAATTTGCAATTGCAAGAATGAACTTTCCACTTGACCACAATCTCACAACCTTGATATGCTTGTAGCCCTAAAGGACAAGCTCTTGCCTATCATCATAAAGCAATAAGAGGGAATTTAGAGGGGAAGATAAAAACTGTTTCCATCGAATAGAAAGTCTGGTAGGGATTAAAGCTGTACCCCAAGGCTACAACCCTATTTGAGTACTACCTCCCATGAGCTAGGGAGTGTAATCTGATTAATCAAAGATAACAACAATCATAGCAACAAAGTCATTAAGGTCTCCCCAATGAGTAGCACATCTGTGATGATAAAACAAACAACAAAATATTTCAGCCCTCCTAATAAGACCAATAAAAACTATGGAAGACTCAATTGGTTTTATACCACTTTTCTTTTAGATGTTGAACCTTGTAGCGCATGGATACACTCAATCTACCCAACAAGGTCAATAAATGGCATTAAGACACAGGAAAGCTGTTTCCTAAACAAAACTAATTATTTAGGATGACATTCCATTTCATGTATCATCTACAATTAGATGAATGTAACAATGTGGCATAATCTGTAGAGAGCTTCCAGGAAACTCAGTGATAACAGTAAATTGATATTTTTTGAAGTAGTGAAAATTAATTGGCAAGCATTTTATAATTAGACCCAGAGCAGTTCCTACGAATTTTGGACATAAATCAGCGTATATTCAATTCAAATAGAATAAAACAACTTTGGCAAAACTAAGAGCATCCTTAAATTTTATGCGACTGATATATGGTTATCCCATGTTAATTTTCTCTATGTTCGCAACTTTTCTCACCAAAAAGTACTCTTCTAATATGTCCAATAACTGTACCTTATCTACCATATAATCCATTTAAGTTATTCTGCTATTATCATCCTCATTTGTGGAAAACAAAGAAAGAACGACATGTAACCATGAATTCCATGTGCAGAATGAGGGCACTTGATAAAATCCATTCCAGTGCTTATTTCGTTGCTAATAGAAACTGAATAGTGAAGAAAAACGACAACACAAACTTCAACTTCTAGACAAGAATATGAAGCAAGTTCCATTTCTCAGAATCCAAGAACACTGCATGACCAATCAGAATAACTTTACTGTTTCCTGGGAAACCAAAAGAACAAAAGATCTAGACCAGGTTGTCTCAACAAAAGGAAAACAAAAACTGAGTTGTCTCTTTTAGTTTCCGGCGGTAACCAAGATGACACATGAATTCACCAAGTGAAAGCAGCTCTATAACTTGAGTCATTTAAAGAAAAAAATTATCCTTCTTAAGATTTTGATCTCACCGAATCATAAACTTCAAAAAATGGCCACGCACCCTCAAAACAAATTCACATGGTATCCCAGAAAACGTTGCAGAGCTATAAGCAAGCAAGTCCTGAAAACGCCATCTCTACTCTTCAATACCTGATCCAAACCAAGGAATTAGTAGAGAAGGACAACATCGAAGAAAACAAAAGTTGCAACCTTTCGATCAAAAAAAAAAAAAAGGCAATACCTCGAGAAGAATATGATGGCGAAGTCATGAATTGAGGAAAGAATAGATCTTGGTGAACATTGGCATGCAACTCCTACAGGAATGTTTAAAGATTGAACCTTGAAACCATCAAACTATAGCCCCCCGCTTTCATAACAAAGTTGCAAGAGAGAGAGAGTAGAACAGAACAGCTTACAAGAACTAGGCAACAAATAATAACATATTAAAAGAAAAATAAAAATAAGGGGTAAAAATGGTGGGTCCCTTCATGGTTGGTTGCAGATTTGTTGGCTTTGGTGGGGAAAGAGAGATTAATTTAAGAATCATATGATGAACTGTTGAGGAGAGGAGGGGGAGGAGGAGGCCTGCCCAGGAGCAGGATGATGAGATTGTTATTTAAAGCAAATGGTATGCTATTCATTCCATTTCCATTATGGTTATATTATAATTAGTTTTGTATATAAAAATTTGTTATTCACGACGTCCAAAGACAGACAAACGACAGACAAGTACCATGATTCCTTTGTAATATCCCTGTCCACCAAATGACTAATCTACCCCTCAACTTCTTGTTATCGCCTCTCTAAAGCTTTCTGTTTTTGTTAATCCTTGGTGATTAAAGAAGTCTCGTAGGATGTACCAACTTTAATCTTAAAATCAAAGCACTCACGTACCCAACGTTCATGTCGTATTCATATGTTTAAAAGTGGACAGAATATGTATCAACACCTCTTTTGGTAAACAATTTGACCATACATCTCTCCTTTCCTTCCCAATTCTGTATCAACACCTTTTTTGGTAAACAATTTGACCATACATCTCTCCTTTCCTTCTATAACACTCTCTTATTAGCTCATTTCATTTTCAATATCATGTCCACTGTCTTGCTTGGGTCTTCTGGTCATTGTCCAAAATGTGGAAGCTGTCATCATTTCCAAAATGCTTTATATTCCTGAAAATGAACAGAACAATCCGAGAGCAAAATGCAAACTGCGCATGAACCAACGAGAGAAAATCAATTCATTCACCTCAAGGAAGCAGAAAAGAAAGTGGGAGAATGGTCCAAATCATTGCTTTTCTGTTAGCTCTCAACTTCATCCATAAATTTCTTAACTCCATTTGTAACAGAAAGCAAGACAGACTCTTTCAAGGGTTCAGATTAACTTGGCCCTTATACAATCCGCTACCGTACCATAAATAATAATAATAATGACAAGCTCAGAGATACCTTTTCCTCTCCTTTCTGAAACGATAAACTCAAGATTTTATATATTTATAGACGGTTCATAAAGTCCTTATCAGTTTGTAAATCTTGATCACTAATTTTATTGAGGTAGTTTGAATGTCTCATGGAAGCAGGCATTGACGCCCCCAGACTCTTAGGAGGTTCGTATTATATACCACGTCATCCATTCCTCTCCAGTCTGGCATCAGCAAACCATCTGTTAAAAATGAAACAATGCCAGCACCAGCTGCTCATCACATTTCAGCAAACATTCGTGGATCGGAGGACTCTTGATCCTCAGTCAAGCCAATGGTCTTGATTCGTGTCAGCCAGTAATTGATGATTCCCCAGAGGACGTGCTAATAATGATGATCAAGGAAAAGTTGTAAACCAATTTCATCCCAGGTGACTTGCAGGTAAATAGAATCAAAACTCCCTAGCATCATGTAGATTCATCTCATGCGTCCGGAATAGGAGTCTAGTTAATGAGGAATATGGAATGGAAAGACCATAATTAAAATTAGTTCTGTATAATCTTTTTGAACAGAAAATCCACAGTTATTAGTTTTAATTCTTTTTAAATTATATGCAACAGTAGAAAGTGTCACTCGACCAATGTCCTGAAAGACGTGGAGGACGCCAACTCCAGGTGGGGACATGTATCATATCTGAAACTGATATGAATAAATAGAATTGAACCGTTTCTCACGATCTACTGGCTACTGCTACTTCTACGTGGCTATGTATCAAATGACTTGAAGTGAAGCCTGTTTGAGGGTTCTACCTACATGAATCACGTAAGATGGACATATTAGGAAAAAAAGCATAATTACTGTGATCTTAACCACGATGTTACAAATTACCGTTAAGCTATGAATCCAAGAACAGCCCATCAAAGCCGGGTGAATCCAAAGACTTGAACTGACCTTCCATTGCTAGTCAACTAGACCATTCTGATTGCTTACTTTTGGTCTAGAATCTGCTTATGTGAATGTCTTTGCATCCCAAGGTCGTATAATAATGCATAAAATCTGTTGCACCAACTAAACAAAGGCTTTTAAAGTCAATTTTAATCAAGTACTTCGAAGTTTTCAACTATGATCTTCGCGTACACGCCAGGTTGCATGCTCCAAGTCTGATACAATGAAGGGTCAGTTGGCCATATCGAGGAATGAACTTGGTAAAACAACATAATCACTACAATTCGATATGTTGACGATGTTAAAACTATGAGTAAAGGGAGATCAAATCTTTTCTATCTATTAGTTTGTACCAATTCTATTTCAGGCGATTTTATCTATATATTTTTCTGAGTCTACATATTTATATGGATGAGATCACGTGAAACAGAGTTAGTATAAGATAGTGGGTACTGAAAATTTCGTTGCAGATAAAAGACTCTGAGTCCCAATAATTTAATTAATTTTAAAAACATTTTTTATCTTTAAAATTTTCAAAATTTTTATAAATTTTAATTAAAAGCTGTTTTTAAATTCAGTAAAATATAGAAATTACATGGAACCAATCAAATGTGACTGAAATAATTAAATTCAAATTAAATGAATAATTTATTATATTTAAAATAAATTTAAATTTAATTAATTCATGTCAAATATAAAAATTAACTTAAATTATCATATCAATAACATTTAATTAGTTACTTGTAATATTCATATTGTGTGTATTTTAAAATTTAAAAAACAAGATTTTTTTTAGAAATTTGAATTCACTAAAAATTTTAAAAATTAGAAATTAAAATTTCCTTAAAAATTACTTAAACCACAAGAGACTTTTTTATGTCTTTTACCTTAAAAACTATTTATTTATGAGCTCAAATTCTTATATAACGAAAACATTAAAAAAAAAGTTGATGTTATGTTGGCATGATACCCCTTTAAGACTACATCAGATAAATTTTGTCTTCCCTTCGTGACTCCCTTAGGTATCTTTATTGGAGATGCAGGCATAACTTTGTACATCTTATCCTCTCCACACTCTGCTTAGGTGAAAATTTGGGTATATTTGGTTTGGTTTGATTTCTTAACTCCTTTAATTGTCCTTTTCATTTTCTTTTACATCTCAACATTCTCTATGAAGGAACTACAGCCTATTTCAACAGAACTACAGTTTATCTTAACTTGTAATGAGGAGTAATCTCAAAGTCTGAGACTGAGAAATTATGCACGGATTACCTGTCACCTTTAACCTGTTCCAAGACTGTGTTACTAATTTTTAATCACATTTATGTAAGTCCTGTATAAATGTGTGGATAAAAATCAACATAACATGATTAAAATAGGTTTATTGAACAGAGGATCGGAAATTTGGGTTATCTCTCTGCGGATAGTCTACCATCTTTAGGATTCCATAAATCTCTGAGGCATGTCATGTGCTAACGTTAAGAAGCTAAGGGTTTTGTTGCATCGATGGGCACCGATGTTATGGGTCAGTTGCTGCCAGCCTGCCACCTAAAGCTAAAAGGAAAAGGTTGCCATGTACAATTTTAATATAAAAGCTGGAAATACATGTGACCTTGGCCTTTTGAGTGGGCACACAAATTTCGCTGCCTCCTACTCTATCCTCCACAGTAGAACACTGTAGTCATCTCACTTTCTAAACCAAATCTCGTTAAGTCTTTACAGCGATTGTTGTATATATACATTTACGTTGAAAACTTTCAACTAATCCAGTTTAGTTATAATCTAAGAGGGAGAGTACTTATTTGTGTCATCAGATCTAACTACATTTTGATCAAATCATAGTCCCTGTCTTGCCTTCCCATGAATCCCACTT
>JANIIA010000010.1:20433839-20447558 GCA_027478495.1 Erythroxylum alaternifolium | reverse complement strand
CCCACACTTCCTTCATCCTACCCCATATTAACATCCCACCAAACACGCTCACATCCATTCACTTGGGACAGATTTTCAGACAGTATAGAGCCTTAAAACCTGGTTTAACTTAGTTCGACAGACAGGGCATACACCTTTCTGGGTTTTGATCTCGCTCAAACATGTCATGCAACCAACCATGTGCCCGCAAGGTACACATGCACCTTCTATTGGAGCTTCCCAACATACTATACATGATGAAGATCCTTCACCATCCTTCATATCGCTCTTTTCAGACGCCCCATGCTCCATAGCAGGAACAGGGAAGGTCAGTGGACTACTATCAATTGATGGGTAGTACACTGGACTACTATCAACTGAAGGGTAGTGCACTGGCCCTTCTTCCAAAGCCTCAGCTGGAACCGGAGGAGCTGATGGAGCTGGTAAAACCAATTCACTATTTTCGTCATTTGGTAGAACAACAGGGGAAGTATTAGTGTGAGTTTGACCACGAGTTTGAGCCCTACTTTCTGTGGCAACACCCCATCCATTGTACTCTGCATTTGTCGCCTCATTTATCCATCCACTGCTGCTCGCTGCTGAAGGTGTAGATCTATTAGCTGGATCCCATCCACGCAAGCTGTCCCCACGCGCAGAACCTTCCGACTGAGTATCCGGTCTATCCTCTCTGGCAGACTGAATGGAAGCATTTAAGGCCATTGCCAATTCCACAGCTTCTACAGAAGTCAGATTTTCATTTCCTGGAACCTCAGTTGGAGTGTTCTGATTCACTGGCTGACGAAGAATCTGAAATTATCAGATTTCGAGAGCCAATATCAATTTGAACTTTCATCACACACATTACCACATCACAGGCAGTTCAGTCAAATTCAGGTTTTTACCATCTTACTCATTGCAGTTGTGGATTTTAACGATCATATTGTGTTTGATTTAACTCCTTGAGCTAGTTAAGTACCAAGGAAGACACTTGCTCAAATTATTTCTCAAAAGCCAATTTGTCATTACGATCATCAAGTACTTCACAGCTCAAGTCAATGTACAAGGGGTAGCAGTAAAGATGGATACCTGAGAAATCCCTCTGCATGCATCATATAACCAGTGGAGCTGTTGCTTGTCACCTTCCTTTTCAGACGCAAATTTATATCTGGTTTCTGGTAAAGGCACCAAACGCATTCAGAAACATACATTTGGTCATCCTCAAGAGAAGTAAACAATAAATAATGAGGTTATGCCACATTAAAACATCAATCGTCATATCCATTATACTAGTGACACTAAAAGGTCTGACTTTATGTACAAGTATTCATTCAGCAAACTATCCGATGCTACAGAGATCCTCAGATGCATGATGAAGTTGAAGATGCTAAACATCTTGGTTCCAGCATTGCAGAGTATGGACAGAACGAACATCACTGCCATCCTCCAATAATCAGTTCCTTGATCCAATGATATCTCCCACCCAGGAGAAGGGCATGTCTCAAACACCTGATTACTGACATTTCCTTGCAGTCATGGCTTAAGTACAAAATAAAACTAAAATGCAGGCATTCATATGTTACTCTAAATATTTACTACATTCAGATTAGCTGAAAGGACAGAATATGGGTATCCCATTTCCAACTCCATCTCTCCCAGTTATCATTTGACACTTTAGACTTAAATTTGCCAAACAAAATACACTTACTATCCTTATTTTCCAAGAAGAAATTACACGGACAAACTATCAACTACAAAAGGAAATATAAGACAGAAAACAGAACAGAGAACCATAAAATTGAATCAATTCAGTATATAGATTGGTGATTTCAGAAGGCAAGAAGAGAACTGTGATGAAAATTAACCTGCAGGTTGATCAAATATAATGAGTCCAGGATCTGGCTGATGAAATTTGGGTTCCTCAATTTTGGCCTTCTAAAGAGGAATGATTGTGCGAGGCTGCGATTCCTGTTCATTCACCAAAACTATCTTTTAAGTGATAATACAAGTTAATGGTGGCAAATATAGACAACAGACTATTGTTGGGCTGGATCAAACGGTTAACAGTAATGAATGTTTCCATTGACCCATATCTTTCTTTTACACCAAAACTAAATAGAGTAGTTAATTAAACATAGACGAGGAATGAAAACCTAAATACAGCAGCATCAAGGCTAAGGCTAGCAAGTTGATGTCCGTCTTGAAAAAAAATGGTGCAACAGAAAGTCAACAAGAACTACAGAGATCCATGAAACCCTGTTACACAATACTTATTCAGATTTTATCTAGTTCAGACCAGATTGACATCACATGCACTGTTATGAAGCATCACTAATAGTTCCATATCATGCTTATGCAACTTTTAAGCAGATTTTACCGAAGTATAAATCTTCGGTCCCTTAACATGCCACTGCTTACAATTACTTGAGATAGCCTAGATCCAGAAGTTGACAATCATCAGGACCAATGGAATTAGAGTACATTAATGTTTTTCTGGCAATTAGAGATCTAAACAGATCAATGAATAGTTGTGCCACGACCTGAGAATCCACGTGCTTTTAAGAAGTAAGAAATGAACTCAAGTAACTCAGGCTGGGGCTGAAAACACCTTGGCAGGAAAATTGCCATCAAAGGTGTTTGAAAATGGAAGTTAACGTGCCATATCACTAACCACAACATTATACAGGAGAATGCTCGAATACAAACACTAAATTGACTGGTTGCGTAAGTAGATCATAAGCTTGAAGCAAAACTTTCAAATTTGACAAACCTGAAGGGTTGGATAAATGGCAAGTTGCAACCTTGGTGGCTTCGAAGGATTACTGGAACCACAAGGGGTAACGACAGCCCAACTGCAAGTCAATAAGTTATTGTCAGCCCATATATTGCTTTCTATGGCGAAGACACAAAAATTCAAGTCACCAACACAGAGTCGGAGTTCATTCAACTATCTAATTGGCATACATGCCATAATAAGACAGTGATCGGCATACAAAGGGAACTGCAGTAACTATATGGAAAGAAATAACCTTTAAGAAATAAGATTTTTTTAAAATTATACATACACTTTTCTTGATAAAAATTTGTGAGCTAATGCTTCGAGAAAACCTGGACCAAAAAATTCCCGCAGCCAGCCAGAAAAGTAGCTAATGTGATTCTGATAAACTCCAACATAAGGTAAATAAAAGATACATTAACATCCATCACTAAAATCATATCGAATAATTTTGACAAATAACAATTCCCATGACTAGTTGGCTTACCTCGATGGCACGGACGACGTTGGTATAACCCTTTATTCTAGCAACATCAAGAGCGGTATGACAATCATCATTCCTAACCAAGGCATTTGCTGTGAGATCAATGCAAATGAAATCCGTCACCAACAGTATAAATACTAAAGCATTGGCAATGTGCCACTCTCCATAAGATATTATTCCTCGTAAAAGTCAAAGATAATAGCCGATACCTCCACTTGAAAGGAGTAAATTAACAGTCTCGTGCAGGCCTCTTTTTGCTGCGTGATGCAATGGAGTGCCAGCATGACGCCCTGTCATTATCGATCAAATTTAGTTATTAAATCACCAACTAGCACCTGCAAAAGACATCACAAAACATAATCGGAATGAAATTGACCAGGACGATAGGCATTAACGTTGGCTCCCAATTCAATCAAAGCTCTGGCAACATTGAATAATCCAGAATCCATACAAGCAACAATAAGAGGGGTCTTTCCTTCTTGGTCAATCCACTGCAACCGAAAACCAAATAAGAACACCATTTAACAATGAATTATCCACATTTAAAAGTCGACACTTTTTTTTCTATATTTGTTTCATGTTCCTGGTCACAAGTTACAGCTTTTCGGGTGCTTTTCATTAATAAGGCACAGAAATATAATTAAATAGTCCGAGTCGGAATAAACATGAGGTGCTGTTACGATAATTTACCTCAAGATTAGCACCTTCCCTGCAAAGTGCTTTAATGGAATTAACATCTCCAGAAGTAACTAGTTGATAAAGCAACTCGTCTCTGGATTGACTTTGGCTCACAAGATTCTGGCCCATAACCAATTCCAAATTCAAACACACAAAGAAATTATGTTAGGGGATTAACACTAGGAACTTTCGGAGCCCAGAAAAGACAGAGAGATCAAAGGAACATGGTTCTTAAAAGGAAATTGAAAAGGGAAGAGAGTTTTCCACAGAGGAAGAAAGGAGAGATGTGGGGCAGAAACTTAGAAAGGAAGGCTTGGAAATTGACCTTAGAAGGATTTGAAAATAGATGAACCTCCAAATCCAATGAATGGATATCAAGAAGAGGAGGTGTCTATTTATTCGTATATCAAAACACACATATACAAACACAAGTGAAGAAGGCACAGAAACATAATCTATTTTCGTCCAATAATAAATCATTATGACATTATGTACCTGTCACCTAAGTAACAGCAACATTTCCAAATAAATGTTTGGACTTTGGAGGGCTTATACTCTCTACAAATGGTATTTTAGCTCGGGTTGGCCCAATTTGACTTGACTCCGATTTAAAGTTAATGGACAAGTTGATTATGCTTTGAGTCAAGCACAAACCTTTTTTCTTTTAAAATTTTTGGATTTTTAGGATAGCTCAAATTTTGACTATTTGGCCCAACTTAACTGAAAATCTAACATTTTAATATAAAAAATGTCATTTTTAATTTTAAATTAAAATAATAATCAAACTTGGCATGAATCAAATTGAGCTTTTAATTAGGCTTCAAGGCAGGCTCTAACCTAAGCATAAATTTTGTAGACTCAAACTCAACCTGACCTATGCCAAGTCTATTTAACTCTCCAAATAATTGTTAAATTGTTTAAGATAATGGTATGTTACAAGTTCTTGCGAAGTTAATTTTTATTAAAACACAAGTTAAAGCATAATATTTTAATCAACACTAATTTTACAAAACGTTTAAAAAAAACAAAAAATTGTGCAAAGTTAAGATTTTCATTTATTATGTGTCAAGCTAACTTTGAAGTGATACAAATTTGATATTTTTAATCCGACATGTAGATCCCATTGGTGCTATATATTATCCATGTGGTATGTTGGGACTCACAACATCTAAATAAGCTCATTTCTCAATTTTTTTATTCCCCCGCCATTCCAAGATTTGTCTAAGAAGGTCCAAAAAGCTTACACCTTACTAAGTTGAGACAGAGTTGGACTGGACCCAAACACAACAGGTTTCTCGAAGCTCTCTATCTATAAATTTGCTCTTCGTAACTAGTTAACTACTTTTTCTCCAATAACTGACTCTTCTATGGAGATTTTCAAACATCTTAGTCTTTTCTTTGCTTTAACAAAAGGCTGCTCACTCATGCTCTAATCATCGATTCCTTTAGAGTTTAATTGCCTACATATAATCTTGGGTTTCTGTAATCTCCCTTACTTCTTTTGGCCAGTGGTAAGGTCATTTTGAAAGTTGATATTAGGGAGAAATTTATGCTTAAATAGGGATAGAAATAGGTCGACCAAACTAAGCTCGACACTGGCCAGCCGACCTGGCTCCAAATTGATTAGATTAACCTGGCTTGACCTTTCTAGACATGGTTTGAGCTCGACTTGAAGTTTGATTTGTCTTAACTCTTATATTTTAAGCCCAAACTCGATCAAGTTTCTTAAGATTTGAAGCTCACTCATTCCTAAATTGTTCCAACCCTAACCTAACCTTCTCTATCATTTTCATCAACTCTTTTCCAACTAGGGTTGACTCAAAGATGGCGAAGGAGCTGAAAAAACTAAGAATGAGGGTAATTCCAATGTTTTAGGGATGTCATTAAAATTCTAATCAAAGTATAATTAAATTAATTAGTTAATTAGGTTAATTATAATTAAGTTAGTTTAATTAATTTTATTGTGAATGTAAAAAAAATAAAAATAAAAATTATTTAACATAAATGTAACACATAAGTCCTATTGTGCCACATGGATGTCACGTAGCTCCAACGAGACCCACTTGTTATATTAAAAATATAAAAATTTGTGTCTCGATAACTTTCCATCTGAACTGATGTTTATTTTAAAAATTTTATAAAATGTTACGCTTTTAAAATTTTATAACATTGAACGTTTTAAAATGTGAAATGTTATAGTTCAACTTGTATTTTGAAAAAATATATCAGAGTTTACTTTACATTTTTTGTCAAATATAATTTGGTTCAAATTAGTTTTTCCCATCAATTGATTTAGAACCATTAAAGTTGATTAGAAATGTACATTAACTTAAACAAGTGTAGTAAAACCTAAATGATAATAAAATATAGTAATTGTACCAAGTATGTTAATTCATAATACATGATATATAAGTAGCATAGTTTAATAATCTAAATATTATATTATTTTTATTATGATATTAGTGCATTTCATATTTCTTAAATTAACCATTAAAGTGTATGATGTCCATATTTCCATTTAATTGCATAATTTAAGTAACTATATGAAAATAGTACAAAGGGACGAGATGAATGTGGTGAGCAAAAAGGATACTAATGCTCTTAATTCTAAGGAACTGTGGTAACCAACCATATATTTTTTTTATTATGAAGAAGAGAACCTCAACTTTAGTATCTTTGAAGATCCTTAACTTCTATGGACTGGTATGTACTGTAATTGCCCCTCTCTTCTTTGCATATTCCACATTAAGCTTCTACAAACGGTATTTGTTGGAAATTCACAAGTGGAGTAATCCAACAATAGAAAGAGATATAAGAATAAAGTAAGTTATATACAAAGACAGGCCTTATAACCCATTGCCTTAAGGTTTTACGTTGAGATATGAGATCCTGGTTGTATACGAGTTCACTTAGATTCGGTCCAATTTCTCCCCAGGCCCCCTCAAGATCCTTCATTGATATCAAAGCTAGGTTAGTGAAGTCCAATGACCATAGATTCATATATTTGGGTTTGATGAACGGGTGATTTATAGAGTGACTTAAATGGCTTCGTAAAAGCTATAGGTTGAGGGAGAGCTAGTCTGATATGAATGAATCCACTTGCGAGGGGGAGATGGAAATTCACAATTGGAGTAATCCAACATTAAAAAGAGATATAAGGATGAAGTGAGTTCTATATAAAGATAAGACTCATAACCTACTGCCTTAAGGTTTTAGGTTGAGATATGAAGTCCTGATTATATACAGGCTTACTTAGATCGGATATAATTTCTCCCCAATCCCCCTTAAAATCCTTCAATATTAACTTCAGAAGATTCAACATTATATAGTTCATTAAACACATTCCTATCATCAAAGGAGGACTTTGCCTCTAGCTCTAGCTCTGAATTCTTTTTAAGCCTCCTCCATCGCCTCTGATTTAAACCATTTAGCTGACTCTAGAAGCGTCTCAAAGTGCTTTCCACTTTTCAAAGACCTAGGATTGTTAAGATCTTCACTTGGCATAAAAAAGCAGACTTACATTTCATTTGGGGTACAAGAGGCTAATGCTAAAAATTTGATTAGGGTCTAGAAACAAAAGACACATTTGTTCCTACAACATAATTCCCTCTTATGTTATTTAAACTATCAAAATTAATGCTTCTATGGTATGTGTATGCTCATCATATTCTTATTGGTCCATATTAATATCTTGACTACTGGTTTTTGTCTAGCCTTGCTTCCTTAAATGTTTATTTGGTAATTGAATCAGTAAATTAACAGTCTCACTCTATTTACCATTTCCTTGAGAGGCTTTAACCCTCTTATCCTCTTTGAGAGCAGCTCTTTCACCTAGCTAGGCTTGTACCTTCCTGAATATCTCAACAATCTCCTCTCTTGGCCTTAAGGAAACAGTACCTTGGTGTTAGAAATTCAGGACAAGATCAGATCCTCTGCGCAGTATAATAATCATGAAACTTTTGTGTTTGATTTTCGAAAAGTGATTATTAAACTTATATCAAATAGTAACACATAAATCATAATAAAGCGTGAATCTTAATTCTTATCTTATTTCAAAGATTTATCATTTTCTTGTTGTATTCTTCGAGCCTTTTTTGACATTGACTCATCTCAGCCACTATAGCCGTATAAGTGTGCAACATTTGGCGATATCCACAGAATAAATTAAGAGAACTCTATAACTATTATAGAGAGGGTTACGCAAGGAGCATTATCTCATTTAGAGACTAAGCCTTTTTTTTTGGTAAATCAAAAGAATTAATAAATGCAAAAAAATATGTACAAAACGTTCATTACAAGCGCCACTGTAGACATATCTAGCTAAACTAAGCAACTAGCCGCAGGGCAATCAAAAAAGGAAACAAAAGGATGACATAATCCATGGGAGGACAAATGTATAACCAGTCAATTCAGAGACACAAAGAACTGTACCAAAAAGTCGAAGCATCTATAAGCTATGTGAGAAGCCTAACTAATATAGCACAAGCCCAGAAGATGCAAGCCAAAAGAGGATTAAAGGAATGCCGATCAAGAATAACCTTAGCATCTAAAAGGCCACGGGAGAGCTGCCGCCAAGTAATGATTGTGCTGAACCTCCGAGGGTGGGCTAGGCAAGATATGGCCTTGCCAAAGAGAGCCCTGCATGCGGTAACCTGGAAAAGGACTAAGCAAATAACCTGCAAAAGAAATGAAGGACCTAACTAAAAAATAACCTCCTCTCGGTGTGTAGGCTGAGAAGTTCCTTAACGTGGGAGATTACTCCGAGAGACACTCGCTCCTCAGCCATTGCTTCATTCTTGAAGGTTCGGGCATTAAGTTTAGTCCAGATATGGTAAACTGTAGTGGAAAGCAAAAGGGGGAAGTGAAAGATGGCTGGTATTCTGGTACATGAAACAGTTTTATACCAGGAGAGGATAGTTGAGAGAGTAGAATGGTTAAAAGTGGGCAAATCGAATCGGGTGAGGCATTGTTCCCAAATTGTGTGAGAGAATGGGCATTCAAAAAATAAGTGATCTATTGATTCATTGGTTGAGAAGCACAGGGAACAGTGATTAGGAGTATAGAGGTACGAAATTTATCCCTGGTTTGAAGCTTTTGCAGATATGCAAGCCATAATGTAAAGAGCAGCAAGGGGTACTATATTTGGACCATACCAGCTTGTACCAAGGAACAACCGGTAACGGGGGTCACAAGAGATGATAAGCTGACACATTGGTATAGTGCTTGGTGGGGCTCGCTAGCCATTCCAGGCTGTCAGGTAAGGTGCAATTGGGTAAATATACAAGTGGCTCAAGGTGTCTAAGGAGGTCCATGGAAACCTCACTCCAGCTCTAAGCATCATTAATTATAACTTCAGAGACATGTACTGTGAGTGGCAGCTTCGACCCATTGATCTCTCTCGGAGTTGACAAGGTCCTCAGAATACTACGCGGGTGCCACGGATCCTACCAGAAAAGAGTAGACATACCATTTCCAATCTTAAATCTGAATTGATGACATAATTGAAGAATTGAACAAACTTTGTTGGAGCTTTAATGAATATATAAAGGAGGTTAAGAACAAACCAATTCTAATAGTACTTGAGATTATTAGAAAAGTAATGATAAAGATATTTATAAAGACAAAAGGCAAAGGATATAGTAATACAATGGGTCCATTTGCCCTAAATTTCATAAAAACTTGGAGAAGTGCAAATAATATACCATTAACTAGATTTCATATTTCAGTGGTAGGAGATTATTTAAAATGGAGCATATATATTTTAAACAATATGTTGTTGATTTGGGTAACAAGACTTGCATATGTAAGAAATGAGATTTGAGTTGAGTTCTTTATTAACATACTTGCGTTATAATTAGAAATCATGGTGACATAATTGAAGAATATATGGACTTTATATATAGTACAAAAAATTTTACGAGTTGCGGGACAAATATTTCCAATCCTTAGTGAGAATATTTGGCCAATCCTAAGTGAAAATCTTGGCACTGAAGTAAATCCTCAATAATATAAGGGAAGATTTGGACAATAAAAAAACTAAGATCAATGAGGTAGGAGAGGAACAAAACCCATATAAAGGTACTTGAAAGGGACTTCAAATTTCTTGTAAGAGGTGCAAACAATATGGTCATAATATAAGGACATATCCAATTAGAGCATATGTTAATTCCCAACCATTACTTTAAAAATTGAACCGGAAGTTAAACCGATAAGATAAGAAGTTTAAAATTCAAAAAGTTTAACCGGTATTAGACCATCATATAATCGGCTAAAGATTGAATAACATTAAAGAATTTGAAATAAGATTGAAAAAAATTGTTCTTACCCATCAAAAAATTTAAAGTTTAATTAAAAAAAGAGATTGTTAAATGAAAATTAATTGATTTATTTTAGTTTATAATTACTTATTAATTAATAAAAATTAACTGATTAATTAATACATTGATCAATTTTTAACAACAAGAACAATAAGAGTTATCAAAGTAATCCAAACTAGAAAGTTGAAAATTGAACCAAAAAGTTTGACGATTCAAGGTTTTTACGGTTAAACTGGGTAAATCGATTGAGTTTTTTAATCATTGTGTCTAACAAAGCTAAAGTAACAAATTGACACAAGAACCATTTTAGTGGCTAAGAACAAAAGAACAAATTAATTGAAGTGCAAGTTTAACATAGACATATTTATGTTCTTTTATGTGGCTAGTTGATTAGACTTCTAGATTTTTTTACAAATGTTTATATTATTTTTTTATGGCTTGATTATTTGATCCCCAACTTTTTATACACAAGTTTATATGTGTATTTATGTTTATGGTACCATAATGATGACTGATGAACCACTAACTTTTTGTGTAACTAATTATGGTTTTTGTACCTAAAGTATTTCTAATTGGGACAATATGTTTATACATTTTCAGCATAAACACTACTGGCCATATGTTTGTTTTATATTGTTTATTCATGTGAGACAAATTATACATTTGTGGAATGCATTAACTAGAATTATATATAGAAACTATTAACTAAAAGATGTTAACTTGTCTATATCTAAAGCTTTTAACCTTTAAAAGAACCATTAGATCATTATAACTTACCTTGCTACACAATTATATTAGGTTATTTATATATAACTCTTTACTACATGAATGATGATTTTTAATTGTAGTATTGGCTAGAAAAAAATTCATTATATCCCCTAACTATATAAAGCACTTTCAATTGCTTGATTGTAATATGCCATTTATGTGTAGCTTAATTATATGAAACATTGTTAGTCTCAACTTCTTCAAGTATAAGTCATATAAAAATATTAAGATACAATAATTCAATCACTACAAAATTTGCATAGATTGATATATAAGAATCATAATTTATATGTTTTTTTTTGTTGAAGTACATTGTAATGTAAGATGCAATGGTGATTAAAAAAACATAAACTAGCTATAAATTAACATCCTCCACACTAATACATAGTTTTGTTAGGTCTTTAATTTATCATTTATATGTCTTATAGTGAAATATATAATTCATCTATGACATTTATACTTATAGTGAAATCTTCATCATGCTACTATGTAAATAAGATGTATATGTAATGTAACAAATAAATGTTTTAGACTAATAATGAATATTCAAACTTAAAACTTACTTTGAATTGAGTACATCCATAAAATTGCCTTGTTTGGCTTAAACTTGGTTGGGGAAGTCTTTATAAGTATTATCGATCTACATTACTGATAATGCAAATACTTTTCAATGTTGATGGTCATAAAACTAAAAGAGATTTTAATGTTAATTTCCATGGTTATACATAAAAAACTAAATAATCATATTAAACACAATTATGAATTTAAACATATCGATAAACTCAATTATTATATAAAATAAAAAGCAACCACTTAAACATGTTGTGTGACAATTATTGTGCTTTTGGGGTTTATGATTAATATACTATAACTGGGTTATATTTCTTGCGTAATGTTAATTAGCTACCATCATAGTTAACTTTAATATATGTAAATTTTAGTTTCAAATACATGAAAAAATATAGTCATCTATTATATTCATTTCTTGTTTGAATACATTCACAAATCACATGAATCACTTTGCTCTTTTTCCTGCTGGCCTTTTGCCTATACTTAATAACAACAGAGGTGTTCCATAAGTGATTGTTGTTATTGTCAATGCTATTAGGAAAAAAGTGAGTTCACTTTATACGTGCTTTGGCCCTTAATGAAACAGTTAACATTGCTTTAGTTTTATAAACACAACATTACAAATCATATTTCATTTATTATTTTTGTTTTCTTCAAATCCTTCCTAATGGTTCAAAGATTTCACATGATATATAAAAGACTTTATGAATAATTATTGATAATGGTTTTGCTACTTTTATAGAAACGCGAATCAAAATCCTAAATTATGTCACATGAAAGAGAAGGGATGTTTAAATATAAAAATCTAAATTCATGAAAAAATAATTTTATAATAAGTTATATATATATAAATGATTTCTTTTTCAAATTAAGATGAAAAATTTCCTTTAATAAACACATTCGTTGTCAATTTTTTTATTGGAAGAACATAAAAGGAATATAAGGTTTTAGTTAAAAAAATGGTGATATAAGAGATGACACACATGTTAGGTTTTATAGGAATTATGACTTAGATGATTTTAGTCGGGTTAAGATGATAAAAGTCACATTAATAACTTGTAATTGATCAATGTATGCTCCTACTTTCTACACGTGCCTCACCATTAACAATGCATTACATGAGATATGAAAAATTTAAAATCACAATAAACTTCTACAATAATTTTAAAATTTAGGGTAAAAGATATAAAATTTAATGCAATTTAATAAATCTTAGAAAAAACCTATTGATCTTTAAAATTATTGAAAAAATCTTTTCAGTTTTCAATTTTTTATAAAAACTCCATCTCTTGGACTTCAATTAAAATATAACAATGAAACATATGCATTATGAAAATCAAACATAGACTAATTAAATGTTATTTATATGACGATTTAAGTCAACTCTTAAACATGAACCAAACTAATTAAATCAGACTCAAATTAATAATTTATTATAATTATCTTAAATCATTAATTTAAGTCGAATTTAATTGGTTTTGGTCGAGTTTAATAGCTGAGTTTGATTATTATATTAGTAACATTTGATTATTTCACATCTGATGTTTATACTGTGTGTGTTTTATTATTATTATTTTATTGAAATCTAAGAGAAGTGGTTTTTCTAAACAATTAAAAACTAGAAGAATTTTTCGAGAATTTAAAAGATCATAAAGTTTTTCTAAAATTTCTTAAACTACATGAGAGGTCTATATCTTCTATCATAAAAATTAGGAATTAAAAAATTAAACCACAAAAAATTTTGTCTTTAACCAAAATAATCATTGCATGAATCTAGTGAGTTTTTAAGAATATTTTTCAATATAGCAGTTTTGGTGTTTAAGGCATCCCACCTAATATCCTCAAAATATAGTTTAATCATTAGTTACATAATATCATCAAAATGTAGTTTAATCATCCAAAATATTGTACAATTCATCGACATAACCATAATATCCACCATTCCATTTCTATAGTAAAATCAAGTAACATAGTTTAATACAATTTACATTCCTTTGATAATGCAAATGATGTAAAATATCACAGCTATGCACAATACCTTAACTAAAAGTCTTCAATTGATGCAAAATAACCAGGTTAACACTACAAACTTTGTTTCCAAGCCTCTGTCATGTATGCAAACTTCTTATCTTACCATGAAAGGTGTTAAC
>JANIIA010000010.1:20417690-20433739 GCA_027478495.1 Erythroxylum alaternifolium | reverse complement strand
TTTCATATGCATTTGATAAATATGCTTGATTGAGTGAAAGGCATAATGCCTTATACTTATGTGAAAACAAAAGTGTTACTTATGTGAAAAATGTGTGACATTTGATTGATGGATAATTGTGCTATGTTTAATGTGTTGTATAAATTGAGTGAACCATCGATGATGGTTACCTCACTGAGTTTGCAAAACTCATCAAAATTGCAACGTTGTCTTTTTAGGACCGAGAGTAGACTCCTAGCTTCAGAGGGACTTTTCCAGCCGTGAAGATTGTTTTGACAAGAGAAGTCATGGCTCACAGGTCGGTCAGCTGGGACTTTTGGGATGACATAGATAGATTTGCTACTTTTTCCTCTTTCATATAGCATTTTGTACTAGGCCTTTTGGATGTATGTACAGACAGTACAGTATGATAGATGTACAAACATTTGATTTTGATGAAATGAAATGAGGAAGAAGTCGATTTTAAAAATATTGTGGTTTTCTATTAATGCTTTATTGTTAAAATTAATATGATGCCATATGGAGTGAATGTAGTGATCGCAAGTAGCTCACCCTTATCATAGGATATGTACCGGAATGACCCCGGTACATACCCTATGGTAAGGGGTGCTACATTTTTCATATGATACAAACTACACAATAGATTTTTGAAATTTTAGTAAGGGTAACTTTTATATCATAGGCACATTGAAGATGTATAAGTGCTAAACTGGACTACTTTCACTTATCTTCGAAATTGGAGTTGAACATATCATCATTTTATTCTAAATCGACATTTGCAGAATATCCCTCTTAACATTATTAATCAAGAAATGTCGACATGAAGACTAGTTCCGGATAGACCTAATTCATTCCGTTGGGAGGAATGTGGCAACATTGTCCTTACTGAAAAAATAAATGATGCAGAAAAATCTCCAATTCATACACTAATCATTGTTTGCCTTCCATGGTCGATCTTCTACTTCAAGGTGTTTAGTACCATCAAATGTGAATATATATAATAGTTTCATAAAAGGAAATGAGATGTACAAGGAAAGTGACATTGTTATACTACATGTTGTTTTAAGCTTCCTTGAATATCGAAGATGACATGTATGCCTATAAAGGCGAGAGCGATGTCACAATAGTCCATAAAGGATTAGGAAAATATGTTGTTTTGGAAAATTCGTCAATTCCACATACTTTGTCTGGTCATTCATGTATGCATGTCACTCTAATTTCGGTTCATTTAATGGTTTACTAATATGACAATATCTAAGTTCTATACTGATTGTGTTTTAGGTAAAACATTTCGTACTAATAGTTCATCTGGAGAACTTGTCTTCTATACTAAATCTAGCGACTCATTCACTGTATCCTTTACAAGTTTAGCTATAGCAGAAGCGCTGTTGCAAGAGGGTGTGTAAAACCCTACACCTGAGGGAAGAACTATTATTGTTTCAATTAGTGCCTTCAAATATGCAAGGACCCTTCTCGGGAATCCAAACATCGGAAACTTATTTACCTTTACTGACTTTTATATCACTTGGAAACTAAAAAATAATTATATCATTGTTATTTATCAATGCAATCAACTGGACTTAGCTTTAAATTTAATTTATTATTGTATTTGAAAGAATTTGTCAAACAATCTCTCTAACAGTTAGGAGTTAAGCTGTGTACTATTGAGTGTGGACTGTTATTATTCTTGTTCTATGATTGTATGAATTGTTAAACTTCTAATTCAAAGTTCATACTACTCCATATATCATATTATATTGATACAATTATTTAAAATTTTTATAAATATTTTTTGCAATGTTAGTAAATATTAATGATTAATTAATATTAATGTTTAACACTTAAAATTATGTTGAGTGTGTCTTTTCAACAATACATTGTAAACATTCAAAACAAATCTCCAATAAAACATATCTTAACTATAATAGATTTTAAAAATGTTAGTTCAACAATTTTGAAAAATGTCAACCCTTTGGTGATGATTTCTAAAAATCGTCATCGAATGTGGACCATTTAGTAATGATTTTCAGAAATTGTCACTGAATGTGTAACATTTGGTGACGATTCCTAAAATTCGTCACAAAATATTGATCTTTTGGTCACGCTTTCAAATATCATCACCAAAGGTCACTTTTAGCGACAATGTCAAAAATGTAGCAAAAAACCAAACATCTTTTTACTGACAATTTTGTATAATCGTTGCTACTTATGAACCCTTTGGTGATAATTTCGGACATTAGTCACTCAATGTTTAACAAATTATGGTAACAATTTCCAAAAAGCATCACCAAAAGTTAATTTAGCGATGAATATCTGAAATCGTTACTCATTGTGAATCATTTTGTGACGATTTTTCATAATCGTCACTAAATGTTCACCATTTGGTGACGATTTTTGTCATTCGTCGCAAAATGTTATTCCTTTTATGACATTTTTTAGTTAGTCGCTAAAGGCTTAGTATTAATGACGATATGTGAAATCGTTGCTAAATGATAACTTTTGCCGATGATTTTTCGAACGTCACAAAAAAAACGTAGCTAAATTTTTATTTTGTTATAGTATTTATATATATATATATTAAGCCCTATTTCATTAGTGTAAGGGAGAGATTTTTAAATTGTATATACTTATGCAACTATTACAACTGCAACAGATGTTGGGATACACATTATGATGGTACCTTTTCACCTAAATAAGATTTATAAAGAGTTTCTTCTCACCTGTGATAAAAAAAAGACAATTGTAGAACTCTTTCACCTTTGACAAAGGAAATCGATCCTAGGAGTTTCTCTTCGATAATAATAAAAAAGATATTGCATGAAAGGTAAATCTTTCTTTGAAAGAAAAAGATATTGATTTCTTAAATAAAACTTCAAGAATAGATGTAGATCAATAAATATTTGACCGAATCATTATAAATCAATTTTATATCACTTTTCCTCTTCTATATATTTTGCATTATTTGTATTTGTTTTGTAATAATCTTATATAAAATTGATATTCTTTTTCGTTATAACAGATAATTTCATTGTTGAAGTTTTCTAACTTATCAACGTTATTAGCATTTCTTCGTTTATTTGTCTACATTAGTTTGATCAGTAACATTTAGGAACATAACCTTATGTATATCATGTTTGCGTGGAAACTGATTCAGACTGATCACAAATCTTCCGAACAACTATTTGTTCACCTTATCTAAAAACCAGGATCAAATGGTATCAAATTTATTTTGAGCCAATATACCAAGTTAAAACAGGAATTGATTTTAACGTCCACTAATTTTTGTACCAGAAGTATATACAGCCCACCTGTTACTTTTGAACGAAGATGCAACGACATAGGCAGCAGTGTAGAAAGGAACATGTAGACTAATTCTTCCAACAGAATGCATGCATACTCGTATGTTTTCAGCTTCTCTAAGTCAAAAAATTGAATATTGAACAAATTGAGAAAAGTAAAATAAGAACAAAAGGAAATAGTTAAATTGTTGAAATAGTGTCTTGGGTTACGTTATTAATAACTTTTCTCATAATGCAAAATTTTCTAAAAATGGCCGTGTGGTCTCTGCTTGATTTTATTATTATCTTCATCACACAAAGTCTCCTATTTTATGTTATTTTGACTTTGATCTGTAATATTTTAAGTGGATCGTTTGAAAATAAACCGGGGCATCAGGCTCATCGTTTATGCGGCTCTTTTGGAGTCTTAAGCCACGTACCGTGTGTTGATTCATTCCACCATCCTTTCAACCTTCAAACCCATAGCTCAGTCAAACTCTTTACTATTTGTACATCCACATAGGCAGCGGTCAAATCATAAACACAATTCCTAGTATCGTGTCATAGAGATCACGCATACCTCTTCACATGTATATATATGTGTGTCTCCGTCTTCATTTCTATGCCATTCAAAACCTGACTTTCCCCTAAATCTAGTGCCTCGAACCGCATTAACAAGAGATCAAGAAGAAGAAGAAGAAGAAGAAGAGCCCATATTATCAGTAACAATCTTCTTACACTTTGTATTAATCAATACTAAAGCAAAGAAGAAGAGATCGATGGCGTGTAACCACAAAGCAATCTTCTGTGTCCTATTCGTTCTGTCAATCTTCTTGGCTTCTTCTAAAGTAGCAGAAATGAGGCCATTGGTAGAGCAAGTAAAGTGGAAGCAACAAGGGCTAGTGTTACAGTCCCTGCCAAAAGGTGGTCCATCAACTTCAAGCCCCAACCCGTGCACTTACGTCAGCGGACATAGCAAAGGCACTTGCACATGAATGTCGCCAGCAGTGTCGTCCGCTCACCTCCTAATTTCCCCGGACTCACCGTTGATGTTTCCGTAGCTGCTGAAGGCCACCACCTTGACGAACACCAGAGTTCTTCATTAGCTTCTATCTGAGTTTTACAAAAGCTTAACACATGTCATCACATGAACAGCGGAAACTTGGACATAACCAAACTACAATCTACTAGCTTATCTCTTCCTGTTTCTCAAATCTCAACGTATAGAAGTTTATTTGTCGTAGGATTTCCAGATTTTTATTTTATTTATCGGTTGATTCACCCAAATTGTATAGCAATTTGTTTATTCTTTTCAGAAAGAGAGTTACAATAAATCCATGCATTTTAAAACTTATCATTAGTTTTCGTTACTGCATGCAAAACTTCAATAAATCATCCGTCACCTTCTTTTCTTGTCTAACGCCCCCGTCTTTTGACAAAATTGAAACTTTAGATACATACTTTGTTGTCAATTTTGTAAATTCTTAGTTCAGATTATATAGTTTGATAGATTCACATGTATGGGATAATTAAAATGGGAATTTTACATCAAACAAATAAATTGATATGCTTCAAATTTTCCAAGTCCTTCTTTTCAATGTGTTAAAGATAATTCTACTAATAATATAATAATGAGCTTGCAACAAAATTTACGTATCCTCTTTAGAAAGATAGAACAAAACAACATTAATATATAGACTGCTATTTATATTTCTATTTTGCATGAGCCTTTTAGGTAATTCATGATAGTCACCCGAATGCGAGAAAGCATATATACATAGATGACGTTGGAATGATTAGATAGATAAAATAAAATTACATTTCAATTAAAATTGGAACAAATAGGACTCATGTAAAATATTATAACTGAAAAAGATGAGTTACAATGCAAATACTATCTAGCTATGAGTTCAAATAACTTAGAACATATAAGACTGAAATTCTTACAAAATCTACTCTTGAATGCTTGAACTTCTTGATATATTAAAAAGTAGATAAATGAGTACATGTAAGTATAACAGACTAATTATAATAACATATTTCAATTGGATATAAATTTATAATTACCACATATTCTAATGTTTACTTTATGCCATAAATTAATTATCTTTATCTAGATATTTTGAGAATAATATTTAGATTCTTTTAATATAGATAATATCTAAATTATTTTACTTGAATAATATATAAAAATTTCTCACTTAAGATTTAATTGAAAACTAATCAATCTTTACACTACCTTATCACTATTATGTTGCTTACATTAATTTCTATCAAGCTATATATAAGGATCAACACCAAACAAACTTATCATTATTTACTGTTTTGGTTATAAAATTTGCTAAGTTGTCTTTGGTATAGACTTTTTACATATCCATAGTTTCTTCTTCACTTACTCATAAATGAAGTGAAATTAAACTTGCATGTTCTTGGTTTTTTGAATGAAATATTAGATTCCTTACTAGATGCAAGACGCTTTATCACAAAGAAATAAAAATCTTTTGTTGTTTATATACAAGTTCTTCCAACACTAATTTCAACCATATCACATATTATGTCTATTAACTTGTGTAGCAACTACATATTATGTTTCTTTTGTTTACATAACCATATTTTATTGTAGCTTTGAGACCTTACTTATAATCCTGCCAGCAGGCATAAACATGTAATCTATACTGGATTTGCTTGTACTAATATCACCTACATAATCACAGGCAATATATCCTTTGATAATAAAATCCACATTTTTATTCATCCTTTTTTCTCCTTAATGAACAAAAGATTAGACTACTTAAAATGATATTTCCTTATTAAAATAAGTAATGTTTGCTATAATACATTTATTATATTACATACTTCAATACATATATGATCCCTATCATTTTTATGATATAGTAACGAGAAACAAAAACCTAATTAATCTCCATTTTATAATGCAATATCAAAGCTGCCCTTAATATATCTTAGCATTTTGTTTATAGTATTTTAATGCTCTCTACCAGGACTTACTATGTAGTAACTAACTATTCTCGTTCTATGTGCAATGTTTGGTCTTATACAAATAATGAAAAACATTAACTCTTAGAGTAAATGCATATGATACTCAAGACATTTCCATCCTTTCATCTTTGTTACTAAGACTCATACTATATGATAACTTGAAATTAATATGAATAAGGGTAGATATTAGCTTATAGTTTTGCATGTCGCAAAACCTTCTTTAAAAAGATTCTTTGAGAAATTCAAATCTTTTTGTTATTTTTGTTTCAATAAATTTGCATTCCTAGAATCTTATTTGTTTCGAATTCGTTAGCCAACCATGCTTTCAATTCTTTAATACATTCTTTTTTGGGGCTTGTAATTAACATTTCATCAATATACAACAACAAGATAATGAAATCATTATCAACAAATCTATTAAAAATATGCATAAGGGTCTTCATTAAGTTTGTTGTATTTAATGTTTATAATGAAGGAATCAAATATCTTATACTAACATTTGGTTCCTATTTAAGACTATAATGAAGGCTCATAATGAAGGAATTAAGTATGTTGTATCCAAGTTTGCTTTTCCTTTTCTTTAAGACCTTCTGGTTAGAGCATGTAAATTTCTTCTTTAAGATCTCTATGAAGAAAAATAATTTTTGTATCTAACTACATATGTTAGTTAAATATAACACATATTGTCAAGACTACTTTAAATGTAGTAAGTTGAACTATAGGGGAAAGTATTTCACTCAAATCAATTCCTTTCTTTTGAGTATACTCTTTCACTAGCAATCTTACAAGATATCACTCTAGTTGATTTTCACTATTTCACTTAATCTTGAAGACCTATTTATTACCAATTGGCTTCATTTCTTGTAGTGATGGTACAAGTTTTCGATTTGTTATTTTCACAATGAGTTTTAATTTCTCCCTGTATCACTACTATTTGCTAAGATACGTCTAGATTCTGAAGTGTTTTTTAGGGAGTTAATAACTCTCTACTCTCTATTAAAAGGTATTATGCTATATTATCCTCTATTATATATATAATTTGAGTGATAATTTTATGGTCTTTTATGTGATTTAATCGACAAACTTCTAAAGCTTTAAACTTAACGAGTTTTAAAATATCTTTTTCTAATATGGCTTTAAAAAAAACTTGAAATTCCTTTTTCACCTTTATAGTAGTCTATGAGCTTCTTTATGAATTGATGTTGTTTTTTGCTTTCTTTTGTAATTTATCCTCTACAAAGGTGATATCCTTTCTAATAATAACCTAATCTCATAAGTGATAGCCCTTCAGTCTATTAGCATATCCTAAAAATAATTATTTCTATATTTTAGATCCAACTTTGTGGTTTTTTTTATATTATAGGCGACATTGACTACTTTTACCTAGAAAGCCTTATTTAGGCCTATAGCTCTCAATATCACTCTTGTTCCTTCTAACATAATTCTATTCATTTTCTTTGCTATTTTATCTTATTAAGGAGTGTATGCAACGATAAACTATCCTTTGATGTATTTTTATTTACACAATGAATTCATTGCTAGTATATTCTCCTCCATTATCTACCTTAAAACATTTGATCTTTTTACTAGAATCAAGTTTAACGTGCCTTTTGAAACTTTAAAGAGAGGTAATACATATTCTTTCATCTTGATAAGATACACTTAACACCTCTTGGAATAATCATTAATGATAAAGACAAAGTACCTTACCCCCCAAGGATAGAACTTGTGCTTGCCACAAATTAAAGTAAACCAATTCAAGAATAACCTTAATTTTTAAACCTGGATTGTTAAATTTTATACAGTGTTATTTACTTATAACATAATACTCACAAAAGGGCAGTAATATCTTTATAAGCCTTGAGAATAACATTGCTCAACAAAGATCTCCATTCACTGTTTAGATATATGTTCAAGTTTTTTATACCATAACATTGAAAATGTCTTAGCTGGACTACTTGAAGTGATTAATGTTTCTTCTTTTAGCAATATCTCTCCCTTTAACACGTAGAAATTTGAACTTATTTTTCTCCCTTTCATAGGTACAAGTGCACCTTAAATTAAAAAATTCTTTTTTAAGTGCTTTATATATCATGCTTCTTAAAGAGTACAAATTATACCATCATATATATTTAGCTTGATGGTTTTAATAGTAACATCCTTTAAAGGATAATCATCATAACTATATATAGATCCTCTTAATCTAAGTTCATAATGATAGAATCATTCTCATCTAAATTTCATATGAAAATTAGGTCATGAATTGAAGAGTCATACGTAAAATAATGTTTTCCTACTTTCAATTATTGTTTCTACTTCACAACATAAAGCATTGCCATTATCTAAAATACTTGAAATTTTTTTTAAGGAATGAACATTTTTATTATTTAAATTTCAACAATACTTTTTCATGTGACCTTTCTTGCCACAGTTATACTATCTTAAATTCTTATTACTTCTTAATTTTAATCTACCATAATTTTGTCTCCCACTTGGACCATATTGTGATGATCTCCCTCTTATTATAGTTAAAGCTTTGACTTATATTATAAACCAAATTGCTTATCTTCCTTATTCATACACCAATTTTCTTCTGTCAGAACCATTGTTGTAACATTATCAAAGAATAGGTAACTTGTAAGAAGATTAAAGTTAATAATAGTTAATCATATGAATCATATAGACTTTGAAGAGAAATTTTAACATGTTCATATGACTCTATTCTATGATTTAACAATGTGAGTTTAAGAGAATAAAGGAGTGAAATCATTAATGTGCTTGATCATTTAAGTGGATTTTGACACCCAAAGAGTACAAAGTTTCCTCTTAAGAAAAACTTTATTATTGAGTGACTTGATCTTATATAACTTTATGATATGATCTCATATCTCTTTTGTCATTTTCTTCTCCTCTACACTTGGCAAAATTTCATATCAACATTAAATGAAGATCTACAATATCATTCGTGTCTATCTCATTTCATTCGGTATCATCTATGAAGTTTGTTAATTTTCTACTAATATATGCAATGTCATTATTCTTTGTAAGGATAGCTTTCATCTTCAACTTCTACAATGAGAAATTATTCTCATTGAAATTCTCAACATTAAATTTGGCTGCCATTTTCCTATCTCAAACTACATTAAGCTAAGAGTGATAGATCTCATTATTTCATGAACAATAATTGTATACATGAACATGCCTAATACATTAAAAAATTGAAATAATATCTAATTTATTTTTTGATGTGGAATATCTACTTATAGTGTTAACTGTAGAGCATACATTAAGTAGATTTAGACGCCCTAACCTAGAATTAATACCATATATTGAAATAATTAGATAAATAGGGTAAGATCGTAACTCAGTTAAGATTGGAAGAAATAGGACACTTAAAAAATTATTATAAGTGAAACAGAGGAATCATAATATCAATATTCTCTAACTATAAATTATATACATTAACTTGTAAATCAAAACTTATAAGATGGAAATTATCACAAATTCTAATATTGAATGTTTTTATCAAGAAACAAGTAGATGGATGGGTATTTATCAAACTAATTATAAACTCATATTTTAGTTAGTTATAATTATTAAACATTCAAATATTTTTTCTATAAATCAATTATCTTTATCTAAATATTTTAAGAATAATATCTAAGTTATTTTAATAAAATTATTTTTTAGGACTCTAAGCAATAATACTCATAGAATCGTCGAAATCACTCAACCAATAATAAACTACTTACACAATAAAGACAATTGAAAGATAAATTGGACATAGGATTTAACATGAAAAACCCTCCATTATAGAGGTAAAAATCATAGAACATATTGAAAATAAATCCACTAAATCCAAAAATAGCAAGATACAAGTGAAAAAGTTTTTGAGCTATCTTACTCAAAAAAACGTCACAAGATAACTACAGTTGATCTCTTTAGCTCACTCCTTCGTTATTATTCTTTCAAAACTTCTAGAATTGAGTAAAAATTCACACACACACACACAAACGCACTAATACTAATCTCACTAATACTAGAATTCAAACTTTAATAAAATTGTAGTTAAAAAATGTTATTTGGACTCTAAAACCTTACATTGTCATGTGTTTCCAAGGTTTCTATCTTATACAACTATTGTCTCGTAGCTAAACTTTTAAACTTTAAAGGATAATATTTTTGAATTAACACATGGTCTTCCATATGGCCATATATAGTGATCGCGTCCCTCAAAAAATCAATGTTACTTTGATATATAGTCTCAATGACTTACACAATCAATAGACATAGTTGTATTCTCCACTTATATGACTATGTCTAATATCCTCCACTTACACAACTATGTCTAACTTCATATAAGCGTGTACGTCCTTAAGCATTGTCCTTTAACTCGTACACAGTTACAAAAGATTACACATTCATCAGCACAATTATGTCTACCATTGACACAAGCATGGACTCTAAAAATAGCTTCAACTCATCAGTTTCTTCCTTAAATCTACTAAATCTTTGTTTCTTTTGATCCATGAATACAAATAACACTTATAAAGCCTAAATTTAGTGAAATTAAATAAATAAAAATCTTTAAAATGGGCCTAGACTCACAACAACAATAGTTATATGTTGTGAGTAATACACATGATGTGGCTCATGGGACTCATCTCCATCATATTGCACCTAATCTTCATCATCCTAGGCTAACTCATGTCCTTTTCCTTCTTCACGTGCAAACTGATCAATAAAAGTTGAGCTAGGGGTAGAATATGCAGTACCAAACTATAAACTGCTAAAAGTAATATTGTCTTCTTTGATGCGATATACACCCATCTCATGCTCATAGAAGATTATGTCTCTACTTCTAAAAACATTATGCTTTGTAGGGTTCATAGATCATATTATCAAACTCCTCATCTCTATATCCAAAAAATACGCAAAGAGTAATCTTTGAATCAAAATTTGATATTTGCTCCTTTGTTATTTACCTGAAAGCTTTGCATTTGAACACCTTTATATGTGAATATGTTGGATCTTTCTCTTTCCATATTCAATAAAAAATGTTAAGCTTTGATAGAACAAATAAAGTTCTGTTGATCATGCATTGTGTGGTTAGCATACATTAAACTTTCTTCATAATGGTTCTATTTATTCTCTCGATAATGCCATTATATTGTGGGGTACTAAATTCTGTCTTCTTATGTCTTATGACATGTCTCGCACAATATTCCTCAAACTAGTTAGAGGTATACTCACCTCCATTGTCAGTTTAGAAACACTTTAACTTTCTCTTCATCTTCCTTTCTATTATGGGATGAAATTTTTGAAGGTCCCCAAACACCTAAATTTTTATTTTCAGCATAAAGTCCTAAGTCTTGCGAGTAGCATCTTCAAAAAAAGTATTAAAGTACTTTTTATCACCTAACGAATCCATCCTATTAGGACCACACATGTTTTAGTGCACTAGCTCTAAACTACTCTTCCTTCTAGAAAACCTTTTAAGAAAAGACACCCAATACTACTTTTTAGCCACGCAATAATCACAGGGGCTGAGAAAAACATTGGTTTTCGCAGGGATAAGAGATTTCTAGGTTACAATCTGATCATTTTCTCCCTAATGTGTCCCTATCTCCAGTGCCATAAATATGAAGAAGTATCTCGTTAACATCATATGGTTTTCCAACACACACTTTCAACTACGTATCATATAAGGTGGAACATAGTAAGCCACAAGCAATTGTTAATGTTGCTTTAGAAAACTTCCACTTGCAATCTCCAAGCTTATGTTAATATCCTTCTTGATCAAGTGTATTCCCTAACAATAAATTAGATGCAAATTAATAATATGTCAGATTCCTCTTAAGGTCAATATGCACTTAACATTGGATTTAACCTGAATTTCATCTATATCGATGACGCTAGAAGAACTCTGATTTTCCATCTTCTCACTTCTAAAAATCACCACTTTTGTAACTAATGAAGTATTTAGTCACTCATATTTTGAGTGGCTTATTGATATATGGACTTCCTATTAATGTTTTCCTGAGTGACTAACATGGAGATACTCACCAGTTGCACAAATCAATGACACTTCATTATCTGTGCTTGAGACTTGTTACAGTTTTATTGTCATCTCAATCTTTCTTTTTCTTTTTCTTTTACTTCTTTTGCTCTCTCTTCCACTTGTAACAGGACTTCTTTATATGACCATGTATGGTGTAGTAGTGACGTGTCCTAGTCTCCTTGCCATCTCTAGACCTGGACTTATTCTTAGATTTACCTTACACTTGGAAACCTCTACTCTTGCTTCTTTCTTTATTATCTACCCAAGAGCTTGTACATTGTTGATAACAATCTCCTTCCTCCTAATATCTTCATTAAACATGTTTTTTTTAATCACATTCAAAGAAAGCATACCATTCGGAGCATAATTAGTAATAGTCACAACCAAAGTTTCCCTACTATCCTACAATAAACTTAACTAGAACAAGGCTTGCAACTCATTATCAAGGATGATCTTCCTTGAAATTAATTTGTTGGTGATATCCTGAAAATTACTGACATGTTCCAATATTGATTTCCTAACCTCTAACTACAGGTTCACAATTCTTTTAATCAAGGAGGATTTGTTATGAGCGGTCTTCCTATTATAAAGACCCTCTAATTTCTTTCACAGCTTGAAAGGATCTGTCTCTTGAGATATGTGATTGAACATACTAATATTAATCCATTATCTAATAGTTCTTAAGGTTTTTCATTCATCGTTTCCTATTCTTTATTTGACATCTTCTCCAACTTAGACGAGACATCGTCCTTTAAACTTTTTCCCACATTGACTAGTACAAAAATCCTTGTAATATAGGAGACTTCCACCATAGGTCTCTATATTGAGTAGTTGGTCCACGTTAGCTTCATCATAGGGCTATTGCCACTCTCTATACCTAAATCTCTGGTTTTAGTTGTTAGCACTCCAAGCAATAATACTAGTAGGTTTAACAAAATTACTCAACCAATGATAAACTACTCACATAATAAATATCATTAACAAATAAATTTAAACATGATTTAAAATAAAAAACCATCCAGTGTAGAGGTAAAAACTGCAGGATAAACCCAGAATAAGTCCACTAAATTCAAAAATAGCAAGACACAAATAATAAAGTTTTTGAACTATCTTACTAAAGAACATTTCACAAGATAACTACAATTGATTTCTCTATCTCTCTCTTTTGCTAAGGCTCCTCCAAAACTTTCAAATTTGAGAATTAATTGACACACACACACACACACACACACACACACACACACACATACACATAAATACTACTCCCACTAATCCTATAAATCAAACTTTAATAAAATTTTAGTTAAACAATGCTATTTGGACTCTAAGACTCTTCTATTATCATGTAATTCTATCCTATGCTATTTTTGTCTCTTATTAAGCCTTTTAAACTTCAAGGAATAAGATTTTTAAACTGCAAATGGTGTCTTACATGACTGTGTCTCTTAAAAACTCAAAGTCACTTTGATTCATGGTTCTAGTGACTTATATGGTTGACGAATGTATTCCACTTACACTATCGTGTCTAATTCCACTCAGTTGTGTCTATCTTCAAGTGTTTTCCTTCAACTTGTGCATGATTATAGAAGCTTACAGTTCATCTATCCGACTATGTCCATCATTGACATGGGCATGTGCAACCTCAATAAAAGCATGTACTCCATAAATAGCTTCAACTCATCTATTTCTATCTCAAATATGCTCAATCTTCATTTTTTTCATCCACGAAGACAACTAACACTTAGAGAGCCAATATTTTTTGGAATTAAAGGAACAATCATCTCTAAAATGGGGTTGGACCCACAACAGCATGAAAGTTACAGGAAAATTAGTAAAACGAAGTTGTTTTCTATTTTGAAATTTAAAAAATAAAAGCTCAATCGATCTTGATCAGTCTTTGGACTACGCTTGACCCTGCATGACATATTGTCATCCTTAGTAATACCTAAATTTGTTCACCTAAATAATATCTATCACATGAAATGTACTAATTCCCACTAAAGGATACACATACCTTAATTTATAATCATAATTAAGAGTAATAACTAGTTATATAAATTGGAGGTCTACATGAGGAAATTTGTTTACATTCTCTGATTTTTAACACAGTATTTTAGGATATAATTGACATTTATTTGTAAATTGATTTCTATTGTTTTGAAAATCTAATATATTTATAAATATACCTTTATCAACTTTTTTTTCCTTTTCAATGGTAGCAAAAATAATTTTGATGAAAATTAGTATAGAAAACTCTGCATTTTAGTGAGTTTGAAAATTTTGAAAAAAATCTATTAGGGCACTTTAATAGCCAATTCAAAGAAAATATTTACAAACAAAGCCATAATTCAAAGACAAGGAACAAAAGAAAGTAATTAGTCTTTAAAAATAGATAAATATAATTAGAAAAATAGAAAACTCAACACATATATACTCATACAAATTAGAGATTTAAGAATCAAAAGGGAAAGAAAGGAATAAAAAGGTAATTAAATAGGAGCTTAACTTTGGTAGATGCAAACTTAACCAAATTAGTTTATAGGGAAAGAGAAAAATAAATCGAAAAAAAAAGTATATATATATATAGACATGATTTTTAAAAATTTGTATAATTAATGTTTAAAATTTGACATAGTTGTGAATTGGAAAAGATATTTAAAAAATAAATAGCAATATAATGTGATTTGAAGTTGGAAAAAACATTTTTTAAAAATATATGAAAATGACTTTACGAAGAAAAATCTCAAACTTTACAACAATTACTCTCGCGAAATTAACTTGTACCACAGCTCTGGAATGTAAGTTATATACTGTAAATCAGTTGATGAAGCCACCGGTTTTGTTGAGTGCAAAACTAATAGTCCAAAATTTATCAAGGATCAAATAGGTTATGAGCTCTTTTACTATTCAAGTTCTCTTAAGTTAGTGGTTACAGTACCCAAAATATTAGCAACCTATTATGGCTAATAATTGAGCTTGTTCTTTTACTTGGGACTGATAAAATAATTTTGCATTTGTTTTCTTCATGAATTTGAGTATTGGGTATAGAAATTTTATTAATTCCTTTCTAGACCTTCAACTCAAATTAATTAGTCTTATATGATCAACCTAACAAATTAGATAAAATTTTTAATTTTATCCTCGCCTTTATAGGTTATTTTTCGTGTTATGTGTCTATGTATATAGTATTCTAAACTAATGTCAAAAACATTCTACTTTTATTTTTCTAATTAAATAGCTAGACCCGTGCATCAGGCTGGTCGCTATATCGGACTATTACGGGGTCTAAGCAACGGACCGTGTGTTGATTAATAGTTCTAGGCGGATTTCAACCTTCAAAGCCATGGCTCAGTCAAACCATAAGCTAGTAATAAACCCACCTCGGCATCGGTCAAAAACTCAAAATTGTAAAACCAGTTCCGCGTATCATGTACGCAGAGATCATGTACCCTCCGCCCATCTATATATATATGTCTTCACCTTCATTACTACGACATCCAAAATCCATCTTAATCTAGTGCTTTAAAACTCACTGACAAGCAAGTGGAGAAGGCATTTAGTAACAATCTTCTGTCACATTTTGCTCATAAATACTAAAACAAAGAAAAGAGATGGCTGCTTGTAACCCTAAACCCACCTTAGTTGTCCTATTCCTTTTGTCAATCTTCCTGGTTTCTTTTGAACAAGCTGAAATGAGGCCGCTTGGGGAC
>JANIIA010000010.1:20345291-20371544 GCA_027478495.1 Erythroxylum alaternifolium | reverse complement strand
TATATATTAGACAAAGAAGACAAACACAAGCAGATACACAGAATTATACAAAGAAGACAAACACAAGAAAAATGGATACACAGATGACAAACAAATGTTACTCACTTGTTAAAACTTTGCTCCACCAATTGCTCCACTTCAAAGTTCAAATTAACTCACCGAAATATTGCCAGTAAATTAACTTACTGAAATATTGCCAGTAGATCAACAAATTGGATACTTGAAAGAGTACATATAACTGAATATCAAAATCAGAGATTGATATGAAATGGAGTTCTAACTATGACAGAAAACTAATTAATCAATACTAGTGGATCCTTATCCCCTTATCTGTTAACATATTGAAACAATAACACAAAACAAATTGAAGTTCAAAGAGTATATAACTATATATAACAACTGTTAATAGAGTATACAAGTTCTATTCTAACTAGTACAGATAACACAATAACAATGAAACGTGAATAAACAGAATATTGAAACTAATCAACTATCACTACCTTGTCATTATCTTTTAACAGAAACGTGAATAAAACGGTACAAATTGGAAGTTCAAAACTTTATACAAATTGGGGCTTCATACGATATATTCTTCCATCCTCCTCTCTGGTAAGAAAAGCGCAGCAGCACCAAGCAAAAGAGCAGTATCCTTCGAAACAAAAAAAATAAAGCCCAAATTTAAGAGAAAATACAATAACAATGAAAAATCCCAAATAGAAAGAGCATAACCATTTCATGGCCGAATAAACCAAACCTAGCATGATGAAGGAGTTTGAAGTTTCTTTACAGTACCTAGTCGCTAGTGAAGGAATTCGAAGTTGCTTCACAGTAGCCGCCCATTTCTGCATCTATGATTATCCCCAAGTCATGCTTACCTACATGCATAGAAACGATGAGAGAGACGAAGAGAAGATGGAGAACATCCATTTCTGCATCTATGGCTACCCCCAAGTCATGCTTACCTACGTGCATAGAGACGGCGACGGCGACGAAGAGAAGATGGAGAAGGAGAACATTCGAGAGAGTCCGAACGAGTGAGAGCTACTTTACTAAATCTGACGGTATATTTGATCAACTGGTAGCTCCGGTTGCTTAAAAACCAGCCAGTTCTCTCATAAACCGGCCGATTTTTTTACTTAAAGGTTATTATATAGAACCGAACCGGACGACTGGCCGGTTCAAGGTTTTTTCGGTCAGACCGGCCAGTCCGGTTCCATTTTATAAACATTGGAATAGATTGATATGTAGTTTCTTAGACCATTCCAGGAAGAAGAAAATTTTCTGTTAATGCTTATTGGATGGCATGAATAAGGCTCTAGTATCTATCCAAAAAAAGATTTATGTAACAAGTTTGGAAAAGAAACAAATGGGTGGTTGTGATGGATGATGCTTTCACACTTCTTCGAACAAACTTTGTCCAAAACAATAGAGCAAATTTGACAAAGTTGAAAAATCCCAAATCGAAGCAGCGAGATGCTAAGATTGAAATTTTCTTTATGGAATATGCAACAATATTTCCATATTACAAGAGTTTCTAAAATAGAAAAGGTGATGCTAGTTATAACATATTTGGTTAATAATACCAAATTAGGTTAGCGTGTAAGGGTCAATGATGATCTATATACTGGTCGTCCATAAATCGATACTTGGTGAAATTGGTAAAGGAATTCAGGGAGTAGTTCTTGCTTTACAATACCTCACAGATAACAAAAGAAGCCTTATAAAAGTTAAAAATATGTCAAAACAGTCTGAAACTATGTTAAGGTGTTCAATTCTCTAATGCTGAACATTTGCAACGTGTTAAAAGAAAACAAACTCTTCAACTTTCTTTTGGGACTTCAATCTTGAGTACAAACTGAGTTATAGAGATAAATCTCTTTAGTGCTAATACTACAATGAATAAGTTTGTGGACTTACAAAGATAAGAAAAACTCTCCAGAGATAATAGATATCATAAATCGATAGGAGAACATGTTGCTGCACAAAATGAGAAAGTAAGCATAGCCAAACTTTTTAAAGTTTTGTTCAATGTAAGGTTACTTGCTTTATATGCAACAAATTGCACTATGTAAGGATTGTCCAAAAGGACAAAGTTAAAAGCACTACTAGCTGAAAAGTAAGACAATAATAAGCTAGTGAGTGTCAATTCGTTGGTAACGAAAAAGACTTTGATAAATGGATTCTCTTACTACACGTTGCAAGTAGTTACGAGCGAGGACAAAGTTTGAACAATGCACACTTGCTTTGAGGATGAGGGGTTGCAGATGGACTTATAGTCTCATTTGATTATCGTTCCATTAGTATGAGATAAAAGGTTGCTATCTAATGAGTTATATAGATAGGCAATAGAGGTTGCTACAACTATTTTTTGAAGCACTGAGTGCCCACGTCTTTGCTCATTAATTCAACATGTTGAGAGAGTCTTTTGCAGGGTAAAAAGGTATTGCTTGGCCAACTTGGAAAGCTAATGACCGACGTTGAACATAGTAGGCAGATTTGAAAAAATTGCAGTTGATGAGGAAGTCCAACTTTCTTTTGCTAGTGGCGGTCTGTGAGACCACTTTTCAGTAGATGAATATCACATAATTTGCAGAAGTCGAACAGAACGAATATGGTATATTTTCACAAGCAGTTAGTGCAACCAAAGCTGTCCTACAAATTACAAATGTGTAAATGAAATATTTCAGTGAGATATTTCACTAAAGTTATTAGGTGATGCTCTGTATTATTGTAACAACATTGGCAACCCAAGACATAGATTTTTGCTAAATCAAAGTTCAACTTAGCTATTAGCGGTAGTAGTTATGTAATGACAATATTGTAGGTTATATTGGTTATTTCAATTATATAGTTATTTTAGCTAGTCGTTAGTTGTCCTAATTTGATTGGACGGACCTTAAAAGTTTTAACTTACTAACTTGTGTAAAGATTAGAACATGGTAGTCTTTACAGCTAGGGTATAATTGTTAGAAATCTCTTCTAACTTTGTCTTCAATAATCTATATAATATGGATAGAAAAGGGTTGGTTAGCCTGGTTTCAATCCCCCATTTCGTGTATTATCATTAATACACGAAATGAAATTCGTTGAGAAACTAAGTTGCGATATGATAAGATTGAGTCTCAAAATTAACCTAAAAGAAAGTGGGAGTGTGTGTCTGGTGAGGTGAGTTAAGATAGGATCAAGGATGTAGGAGTTAGGTGAGAATTGATGTTGTAGTTGAAAGCTCTTTTAGGTTGAGGAATTCCAAAAGGATGTAGGAGCTAAGCCGTCTAATTTGAGAACTGAAGTTGTGCTTAAAAGCTCTTGCCAGTTGAGAAATCTAAAAGAAGGTGGTGATTTAGTGGATGATACATTGATAGGTTGATTTGATTTATGATAGTTTTGGTGGAAGTGGTGATATTAATGATAATAATTTGCATAAAGTTGAGATCGAAAATAGTGAAACTCAACATTTTAAAGTGAAAATTTTGGTTTTGGTTGATACACATTTAAATAAATGAAAGTAAAACTCATGTTTAACATAAAGGAAGGTTGGTGGAGGAGAATTAGATAAGGAAATTACAAAAAATTGTGAAGTTAACGTTGCTGGTTCTCAAAATCTTGGATTATCAGAAATAAGAATCAAAATCGAAGTGTTTAAAACGGGGGAAGCACTTCTTCTTTAGATATAGATTGCTTAGTTGTTGAAAATTCAAGTTGTTGTTAAGGGAAATTTGAATGGCATTATAGAAGAAGCACCAGGAGGAGGAGGAGAGAAAAGAAATAAGTGGCATCGTCAAGTATAAAGATGACAATTATGACCCAGCCCAGCCCAGCTTGTGGCTTACTCGCTTCTCTTGAAACGATGTAATTTTGTTTAAAACGACGTCGTTTTTTATTTTTTCTTTAAGAACTTAATGGACAGACCAGGCCAAGAGCAGCCCAAGCCTAGCTCAACCCGTTAACATTCCTAATCAAATAGATTCCAAGTTAACAATGATGACTCTCCCTATAAATATGAAAATATTATATAAACAAAAATTGACAAAATCTAACAAGGTTAAGAAGTTGAACGTTTAAAATATTATAATTATTTTTCGAACACTCAAATATTCATTTTTGATATAAAAATTAATATATAATTTAGCACAAACCTTAAAGTTCAAAAAGATTTTTTTTGCTTATAATTTTAATGCTTTTAAGAGTTTACTTAATCAGTTTTCCGGAAATTAGTTGTGTTTCAAAAGTCTTGCATATGATGCTTTGACTTGCGGTCATTCATATGATAGGATAAATTCCGACGAAAGATGGCGGATAAATTTGCTTAATGCAGTGTTAGAACTGGCAGTCATATTGAGTATTTCCAGGTTTGCAATGTAAGATTTCACATTAGAGAGGTCCAAGAAAAGTGTAACCAGAAATATTCCCACAATACCTCGTGTAAAAAGAAAGCATTGACAGTGATAACTCCGTCCTCATCACATAGAATGGGGCATTGTACGGCAAGCTATGCATAGCCAAAACTTTATTTCGAAAACCAACGGACATATTATCAATCTTAAAACCACAAAGGTAGGGTCGATTAAGTCTTCATATGTGGCGATGGAGGTAAGTAAAGAGCTACAGCAACAGCAACTGCAGTGGCAGATATAGCCAGCATTCAATTCCCATTACCTCTTTTCCTGGTCTGGAATCACAAATTACACAATTGTTCTAATGCAATCGTAAGTTAAAAACTCCAGGTTGCACAAGAGCCAGTTTGTTCTTTTCAGGGCAAAGGAAGACCGTATAGCTTGATTGCAGCACCCTGGCAAAAATAACTTATCCTCCCATTAGGAATAAGTTTAAAGACAAATGAATTTTTTTATATATATTTATGGACTAGAAACTAGAAAAGCATCAATTGGGAAAATAAGTTAGCTCTTACACAAACCATTGCTTGAAGCTTTTGTGAGCAGAATCTATGCCTTGTGATTTTTTGCCATCTCCTCCACATCTAGCTCCACTTCTAATACTGGTGCATCCTTTTGCATGCTAAAATGACTGGCACATGGAATGTAGTACTTCAAACCCATAATAGGCATTATCAAGCTTAACATAGTTTTAACAGTAAAGACTAGCAACTTACCTATTCATCACAGGACCATGATCTACAGCAGTTCGGAGGCAATATATAACTCGACCAACTATGTTTGTCATGGCAACTGGCCCAAATGTTCGACTATCATTAGCTTCCTGAGTTCCCTCCAGAAAATATATGGTGAAGATAATCAGATTTTGCCAAAAAATCCATAAAAGCACACGCTCTTTGAGATATATCACCAACAGGATATAAAAGCAGCCTACATCTTGAACTAACGAAAGGGCTTTGTTGTTCAGACACTTAGTTGTGCCTAATTAGTGTGAAGAGTGTATATTCCTCAATTGTGGAATTAATTGTATTTTCCCCAATTAGTAGGATTCCCTAATTAGTGGGATTCCTATGTTTTAGGTGGTAATTAGGCGTGCAAAATGTATATATATAAATAATCTATACATTGTTCGTATAATATGAGCCTTTTCTCCCAACTTTTCCTCATGGTATTAGAGCCTTGGGGTTTTTGAGGAAAGTTGTGCAGCTGCCTTCATTGCAATTTCTAGCAGTCTTCATTGCTGCAATCTCCAATCATAGTTCCCAACAAAACCATACTCCTTTTCATCACTGCGATTTCTTTTGCTTTCAACTCTAATCACAAACCTCACCAGATTCAAACTCCAATCACAAAAGTCATGTCTGAAATCACAGAAATTAATTCTATCCAAAAAGCCACCCAAAATTCTAAAGAAGTTCAATCAAAAGGTGAGCTTCCAAACATATCAGTTACACACTGACTGAATGGTAAGAATTATCTAAAGTGGCCTCAACTAGTACAAACCATCCTCAAAAGGTAAAGAAAAACTGAGTAAAAAGGCAAAGAAAGTGAGTAACTTATTGGGAACTCGTCCCGAACAAGGAGAATCAGGTTTCGAAGTTTGGGATGAAAAGGACTCTCTTATTATGTCATGGCTACAAAGTTCCGAGACACCTGAAATTAGTGATACCTGCATGTTTCTCCCAACAGTAAAAGAGATTTGGAGACAATTCGACAAATTTACTCTAAGGTTAAGGATGTTGCTCAAGTATATGAAATAAAGATAAAAGCCAGAACAACAAGACAAGGAGGGAAATCAGTCACATAACATGCCAATCTATTATAGAGTCAGTTGCCGGAATCGGATTATTAGAGACCTCAAAGATAGCCTTTGAAGTACAATCTGTAAGAAATCAAGACACACGAACGAAAGTTGCTTGAAATTGCATGGTAAACCACCAAAGCTGAGAGTAGGGCAACAAGGGAAACTAGTCTTCTAATTCGGCCGACATCACTCAAAATAATCAAGAAAAGCTATAGGAACTGGGGCAATTCAGCACTGAAGACATTGACAAGTTTAGAAGGCTACTGCGTCAGCTAAATAAAACATCACATGCGAGTTCATTAGCTCTGACATCACTAAACATAATTAAAAAAAGCTACAAGAACTGGGCGAATTCAGCAGTGAAGGTTGATGGGTCAGCTAAGTCAGCTAAGTAAAACATCACACGCGAGTTCATTAGCTTTGTCAGGTAATCCTTCCTGTTCAATTGGATTTAATGTCTTGCAGAAATCCTTGTCATTTACAGGTCATAGATTCAGGCGCCACGAATCTATTTGTCTTATTACTATTTAGCTAGTCTGATCAGCTGGTCGGGCTTTTCTTCTTTTCTTATTATTATTCTTATTGTGCTTATTATTATTAGTATTAGTATTATTATACTTATTATTTTCTTCCTATTTGTCTTATTATTATTATTAGTATTATTATTCTTATTATTATTATTTTGTCTTCTAAACTTGCATCACATACTTGAAGTTTTTTTTTTAACTCTTCATGTCACATTTGTCAGTGGGGTCTACTGGAAACAACCTCTCTACTTTATAGGGGTAAGGCTACGTCCTATCACATCTCCTCAGACCCCGCATTGTACGGGATTCAACTGGGTGTGATCATGATAACGATAATGATGATTATGATTATGAGATTCAGGCGCCGCGAACTACATGACCAACTCACCCAAGACTTAATGTCTCGCAGAAAGCCTTTTGTCGTTATGGGTAATAGATTCAGGCACCACGAACTACACGACTCACTCACCAATCAACTTATAGTTTACACTCTTTGTCCAAGTAATAGAAAAGTTATTATTATTGATGGGTCTCTTATCATTGTTGTTGGCATAAGAGATACAAATTTTCCACCAATCATATTAGAAAATGTCCTTCCTATTCCTATGCAAACTTTTCAAAACTGGGAAAAATCTTAATAAAACCCCTGTTAATCACTTATAGTTTGAGATAATTACATAAATATCCCTAGCTAAATAGAAAATAATAGCAAATACCTAATTACAGGAATGCACATAATTAACTCCTAAAAACCAAACCTAAAATCACAACTATCAATAACTCCCCCTCAAGATGGGATATGAATATCCCATGCCATCTTGCATACTAAGGAATGAAATAATCTATTACATAAGCCCTACTAAATACATATGCTAATTGACTCTCTGAATTTGTATAGCTGATTCTAAAGTTTTGATCATCCAATTTTTCTTTTATAAAGAATAGATCAATCTCAATATGTTCTTTATGATCACGTTGGACTGGATTATGAAATGTTAATAGATGCCTTATTGTCACATTGTAGCAACACAAACTTCTTTTCAAGAAGATGTATATCTTGCATTAACTTTTTAAGGCATTGAAGTTCACATAGCCATAGTTCTATATTCTTCTTCAGCACTCGATCTAGCAACGACATTGTATTTTTTGCTTCTCCAAGTGACCAAATTCCCACCAATGAAGGCATAATAACCAGAAGTAGATCTTCTATTATTAGGAGATGCCGTCCAATCAGCATCAATGTATGCTTCTTTTCTTAAATGGCCATTCGAGAAGAGTAATCCTTTACAAAGACTAAATTTGAGATGCCTCAAAATCTGAAAAACAGCATCAAGATTGTGTAGTCTAAGGGCTATGTGTAAATTGACTTACTATACTCACTGCATAGGCGATGTTAGGTAGTGTATGAGATAGATAAATCAATCTTTGATGTCGATCAATGCCAACCTGTTCTCCAATATTTTCCTTTAATCAATGATTGGCTTCAATTGGAGTATCAGGAGGTTTACAGCTTAATATTTCCGTTTCTTTTAGTAAGTCAAGAACATATTTTCTTTGGGAGATAAATATGCCCTTTTATGATTGAGCAACCTCTACGAGACAATTAGAAAGTCTAAAAGGACACGTTTAAAAAATCCCAAGTATGTGGACCAAGTACGTGGAGTATTGGCAGTAAGTGTCTTGAGACGTGGAGACTTTGCAGCAGATGAATTGGTCTACAACTTGCCTAAAATAAGTCAACTAGTTGTTAATAAATTAAATCTCTGTTGCTGATTTCTTGCTATTAGTTGTTGCCTTTACTCTTATTTAGGAAATTAGATATTACTTTCTTGTATTTAATTCCTTGAAAAGCAATAAGATGGGGCAGAAAAGAAATATTCGAACTTCACTTATGGTCAATTCTTGCCCGAAGTAGAATTCAATTCACCATCACAAACTTAATAGCACAGGTTCCTATTCAATTCTCCATCACCTAGGACATGTTACACCGAATGGCATTAAAGTTGATCATGCAAAAATCGAAGTTCTGCTTAACTGGCCTTCACAAACTAATATTGCTCAATTACGAGATATTTTGAGCCTCACTGGCTATTATAAAAAATTTGTGCAAAATTATGATGTAATAGCACGACCCTCACCAACCTGTTAAAGAAAGGGCAATTCTTTTGGACAAATGAAGCAGCCATAGCCTTCTAGCAACTAAAGTGCACCATGACCACTACACCAACACTAGCCATGCCCAATTTCGATAAGCCCTTCATTGTTGAAACTGATGCTTCAAGCGAAGGAATAGGAGCGATCTTATCACAACAAGGTATAGCATTCACGAGTCGAGCTTAGGGTAGCAACAAGCTATCTTGGTCGACTTGTGCTAAAGAAATGTTAGCAATTATTTATGCCATCAGAATGCGGAGCCCATACTTACAAGGAAGAAAGTTCTACATTCATACCGATCAACAAAGCATCAAACATTTGCTTGAATAGAGATTTAATTTATTAACAACTACTTGACTTATTCTAGGCAAGTTGTAGACCAAGTCATCTGTTGCAAAGTCTCCATGTCTCAAGAAACTTGCTACCAATACTCCACGTACTTAGTCCACATACTTAGGATTTTTGAAATGTGTTCTTTTAGACTTTCTAATTGTATCACTCTATCTTAGGAAAATATCTTAGTTTGCCCAAACCTTTAATATCAAACTCATTGGCCAAATATTTCTTCAATCTACTCATTTCTTCTTGATTGTTACCTGTCACCACTATATCATCAACATATACAACAAAAATAATCTTATAGATGCTTGATGAACAAAGTGTGACCTGCATTACTTTGATTGTAGCCAAAAGCAATCATTAATTACTGAATCGATCAAACCATGCTCAAGGTGACTGTTTCAAACTGTATAAAAGCTTTCTTTAAATAAAATACTTAAGTTTTTTTATTAGAAAACCCGGTGGAATCTCCATATAGACTTCCTCTTCCAAATCACCAAATACGAAAGAATTTTTAACATTAAACTGTTGAAGGTCCCATCCAAGATTAGCTGAATAATATAAGAGGACTCTTATTGGATTCATCTTGGCAATAGGTGCGAATGTTTCTTGGAAATCAATCTCTTAGTTTTGGGTAAAACCTTTTGCGACCAATTGAGCCTTTAGCCTCTCAATAAAGCCATCTGCCCTATGCTTTATCGTGAATATCCAATTACATCCTACTGGCTTCTTGCATAATGGAAGATTGACAAATTCCCAAGTTTTATTCTTTACTAAGGCTCTCATCTCTTCCACCATGGCATCATTAACAAATTCCTTCCACCCCTGTGGTAAAGAGATAAAATGCAAGGAAGACAAGAAAGCTCTATAGTAAGGGGGCAGTACATCATAGGTAACAAATTTATCATACGGATGATGGGAAGGAATTTCAACGAATAATTTAGGAGTAGGAAGAGGTAAATGATTTGATGCCACAGGAGTTGATCCAGGTTGGATGACCAAATGATTGGCTATAAAAAGTATTATTTATGCCATCCTCCTCCTTTTTCTTGCATGCATACATCAACAAATTAGGTATGCCCAATCTAGGTATGGAAATGGGCTAGGGCGGGCCTAGGAGCCCGAGGCCCTACAGGGCATGGGGCTATTTGGCCCGAGCACGAGCCCAACCAGGCCAAAGGTAACTCGACTTATTTTTAAAATAAATATTTCAAAATGACGTCATTTTGTCATTGTCCATCGGGCCTCGGGCCCAATTCCGGTCAACCCGAGCCTTACCAATTGACTTTCTAAGCTGGGCTCAGGCCCAATTTCCAAGCCTAGTCCAATCTACTTGTTACCAGATTAGTTTTTGGTCCTCTAACAAAATCAAAAATCTTATTAGTTTTTTGGTCCTCTAATGGAATTAGAAATCTTATCATCGTTCTATGCTCAAGAATAGGCAACTCAAGAATAGGTTGAACAGGGGAAACCACTTCCACATGATCAAAAGACTTTCTAGTGGTTGGATGATAGCATTTATATCCCTTTTTAGTAGTGTCCAACAAAAACACATCTCAAGGCTCTAGGATCAAATTCTCTCCTAGTGTTTTTATGCACAATACAAACATACCCACAGAATTTTGGAGGGATAACCTAAGAGTTATTACATCAAATAAGTTCTATCAAACATATGAAATTCAATGTCCTTAAAGGCATACTGATAAGATAGGCAGTGGTAATCACCACAATAAGTCTTAGGAACATTCTTAGTGAACATAAGAGCCTTAGCAATTTCTAAAAGATATTTGTTTTTTCATTTAGAAACACCATTTTGAGGAGCAATATTAACGCAACTAGTTTGTTGTATAAACCCATGATTATCTAAATAGATAAGAAAGGTTTTCTCCATCAGTACCATTATCAGTGCATAAAATTTTCACCTTAGCACCAACTTGTATACTAGTCATCCTATGGAAGGACTAGAAGTAAGAGATCATTTGTTGCAAGCATTAAATACAACCAAGTCATCCTATTATAACAATTAATAAACATCACAAACCATTTATAATTAGATGAGAAACCATCGGGCTGCGCCACACACATCAAAATGAATCATCTCAAAAGGGACTAAACATTCATTATTTATTGAAGGATATGAAGTTCTAGTATGCTTAGCAAGTTCACAAGCACCACAAACTAAGGTCTCCACATTACACTGATTAAATAAAAGAGGATAGAGCTTTTTAAAAAGAAGGATGACCCAATCACCTATGCCACTAAATAATTTGGTGCTGACTTGATGTATATTCATCCAATAAAGCATGAGCTTAGTCCTCAACTAGTCGATATAGGCCATTGTGCACTCAACCATAGCCAATCATTTTCTTGGTGCTTAACTCCTATATGATAGAATGAGAAGCTACAAATTCAATTTTACAATTCAAATCTCTTGTAAGAGCATTGACGGACAGAAGATTATGTGGAAAAAAAGAAATATGTAAGGCAAATGGTAAGTTGATGGAAGGAGTATAGCTTATAGAACCTTTCCCGACAATAGGATATAAAGAGCCGCCAACTATAGAGACTTTATCACGACTTGAAAAAGAATAATAGATGAAGAATTTTTTTCAAGCACTAGTCATATGATATAATGCTCCAAAATCTAAAATCCACGAGTTAAAAATATCATAGATATTTTGAACAATATGCCTAATATTAAAAGCTAAATGTGCAAGATAAGAGGAAGGAGTGGAAGGAGATTCAAGCTTGGCCATAAGAATTAGAAAGTCCACCAGAAGGAGTGGTTTCTCTTAATAGTTCAGTACCAAGAGTTTCAGACATGTGAGCTTAAGGCTGTGCACTCCCAAACCTTTTACCCTTTGACCACTTGTTGGACGACCATAAAGTTTCAAGCATGAGTCCTTAGTGTGTCTCAATTTCAACAATAATCACAGTTTCTATTATCTTTGATAGGGGAGAACGTAGAAATTGCATTATTTACGTATATAATAGGGTTACAGCAGTAGATCACCTCCTGGGAAGAGTTCCCAAGCCTATACAATTCAGTATACTCTCAATAATGTTTCCCTCTTTCTCCTATAGTCATCTATATGATGTCCTCTACAATCTCTCTCCATAACTAACTACTAACAACCTGCCTATGTGGCAATTGTCCCATTCCCCATCTTACCCCTACGCATATATGTTTGAATAGGCTTAGGCTGCTTCACTATGGGCTGAACACTATCACTAGGAAGAATGCTAACAATTCCCTCCTTCTCAATAGGCACCTTGTCCTTAAGGTGAATATAAGGAAAAATCTGCATCCTCCCAAGTAGTTTCCTCTGCTGGTTTGTTTTTCCAACGAGAAGCCACTGTAGGATGTTGCTGCCCTTGGACTTAGACATGCGGGAGGCCAGAACTGCTTCTGGTGTAGACAATTCTGTAGAATCCATCTCTAATCCGTGAGGGAGGTCACGCTCAATAGGATGGTCATGATCCCTTCTAGGTGGCAACCCTCTGGACTCTTGAAAAACTTATTCAAACCTGAATAGGACAGCTCGCAACTCTTCTTGTTTTACTGCATCCAAGGTTCCCATCTCTTCAGATAAAGGCCCGCTGATTCCCATAGACCACAACATCCCCTCTACTTCCACGTCCCAATTCTTTAAAGCCTGTTGTAAAGCATGAGGAGAGGAGGCTTGCCTGTTAATTCCTTGCAAGGTAACCTCTGCACTTCTCCGGGTAAATGACATGTACATCTTCTTCCAATCAATCCTTACCTCACCTATTGTTTCCAGCCAAGCCATCCCTAGGATTAAATCGGGTCCACCAGTGTCAAAGACATATGCATTCACACTAAACCTTTCTCCATTAAGCTCCAACTTAAATCTCCTTGCAAATTCCTTGTGAGAAGGATCAATCTCCATTTCCCAACATTACTCCTAATGTCTTAGTAGGAATAATGGAAATGCCCATAGTTTGAACCAACCAGCTGGACACAAAGTTATGGCTAGCTCCACTATCGACCAAAATAACAATAGGCATTTCATTAAGCTTACCTAACAAGACCATGGACTTCGTGGGTGAGGTTTGGTCCTTCCCTATTTCCCTGAACTCCATCGAATTACACACCAGCTCCCAATCTTCTTGCTGCCCATCGACCACCGTTGTTTCATTAATATTCACCCCACCGTCTTCTTTGTCACCCTCCCACACAATTAACTTGTATTCCTTATTTGGACATCGATGGAGTGGACCATAAGTTTCTCCACACTTAAAACACAAAACCTTGGCCCTTCTTTCCATAAGTTGCTTGTAAGATAGATTTCTTGTCCCCCTCCATTTAGAACCTCCTGGATGATTACCATCTGTCATGGTACGTCGGTTTTTATTAGGTGACTCCCTTGTGTCACTCTTCAAACTTCCAGCTATATGGTTAGGCTGATCTGGCCGCTGGGCATTATAAGTGCCCAACCAAGTCCCAATATTAGTGTGAAAAATTTCGCGTTTAGCCTTCGCTTCTCCGAGTCGTATGATCCCTTCCCCGAATAATTCTTTCTCCACCTTTCATGCGATAGAGATGAGCCGAGCTCGAGTTGGAGGTTCATGAGTTCGAACCTAGTTCTTAATCTCTTCACATAGCCCTCCAAAAAACAACTCATATACCACTCTTCGGGAAAGTTGGCTATTTGCGACGTCAGCATCTCAAACTCGTCGATATACACGTCCACTGAACCATGCTGAGCCACTGAATTCAATTTCTCAATCGGATCACCCACGTCCCTTTCTCCATAACGTTTAAACAATGAACGTTTGAACCTTTCTCACATCATGCAGGGGTCAAACTCCCGTAAAGTCATAAACCAGTACAACGTCATCCCCTCCATGCAAATCTGGACCATCGACAGGCACAGCTCAGGGGGAATCTCGTGAATCATAAAATATGATTCAACTCGCATGACCTATGCAAATGGTTCTTCACCGTGGAATGTTGGTAAGTCAACCCGACGTGCTACATTCCTATATTCTTCCCATGCCCATTTTGTAGAAGCCGAGGAATCGTGGTTCCCTTGTCAGCGGGTACCAGTTCCCTGTTGGCCACTCGCAGCTCTTTCATCGCCGGCAGTGTGCGACGCATGTTGCGCGTGGCTACCGCCATCCGCAGAGGAGGATACGTGGTGGGTAAACGCCGGTGGAGCCTCTTATTCACTCCCCACGTGCTGCTTCTGTGAATTCTTTTCCATCAGAGTTTGAAACCCATCCCTCAACTCCGACTGCAAGAGGGTCTGTGATTTGGCCAGTGTTTCTACGCTAGCCATCAAGGAACTAAGCTGAGTTCTTATATCCTTTAAGGTGGTGTCGTGTGACTTAATCATCCCCTCTTGGGCTGAGAGGGATGATTCCTATCTCCTAAGAGACGCCTCCACTGTAGAAACTCTAGCTTCCATCCTAGTTAGCATACAATCTCTACCCAACTTGGTCTCTCAATGAAAGCACCAATAATAGGGGAGAATGTAGAAATTGTATTATTTACGTATAGAATAGGGTTACAGCAGTAGATCACCTCCTCCAGGCCTATACAATTCAGTATACTCTCAATAATGTTTCCCTCTTTCACCTATAGTCATCTATATGCTGTCCTCTACAATCTCCCTCCATAACTAACTACTAACAACCTGCCTATGTGGCGATTGTCCCATTCCCCATCTTACCCTTACGCATATATGTTTGAATAGGCTTAGGCTGCTTCACTATGGGCTGAACACTATCACTAGGAGGAATGCTAACAATCTTATTCTACTCCCTTCATAGAATCAACCCCTAACTACATCAACTTTTGTATTGATGGTAGATGAGTTGACCATCATAACTGCTTGTTCAGAAGAAACAGTTGGCAACATAGCATTGCATCTACTCTCTTCCTATTGCACATAGCTATAAGCTTGCCACAAGGAGGGAAAAGGATCATGCCCAAGAATTTGTATTCTAATATGATCAAACACATTATTCAATCATGTTAGGAAGACATACACACGTTACTTTTCAATTAATTTATGGAGCTTTGTTATATCAGTTTTACAAGATGCTTAAAAATCTTAATAATGGTCAAGTTCTTGCCGCAAACCACTAAGTTAAGAAAAATATTAAGCACTAATCATCTCACCTTGTTTTGTTACGTGAACTTTTTTCTACAACTCATATATCTGGGCGTCATTAACTAATTGGGAGTAAGTCTGTGTAGTTGCATCCCAACTTTCCATAGCTGTATCTAGGAGAAGATAACCACATACAAGTTACGGTTGCATTGAGTTGATCAACCATGACATGACACATGAGAGAGTTTTCTAGATCCTATTTGCTATGTCCATCATCAATTTCATTTGGTTTTATTTTTCCCTTATCGATATAGCCTTGCAATCCCTTAGCCTGAATAAACAGCAAGCATGACTACGACCAAGCAACATATTTTGTTCCATCTAGTTTAACTAAATTGATTTGCAAAGAAAGATTGTCATCAAAAGTAGTGTGTTCAATCATATATTTAAAAAGAAATTTCCTTCCCTTTTATGGATTTCAGGACCAAGGATCAAAAAAGAGGATTGGAGTTGCTAAGAAAAAGGACAGGCTATACTAATTGGAAACTTAAACCAATCATCTATGAGTAATAGTAATCTATCTTTGTCACTTTTATCATCATCATAAAGGGATGTTATTTTGTTACAACATTGTTAGGTTATGATGATGATATAATTGTGATCGAAAATGATTAAAAGGAGAGACGATCTTTGAAGGAATGTTTAATTCGAGGGTTTGAAAGAAAGAAGCTAGGTAGTTCAAAATATTTTTTGGGGATTGATGTAGTTCATTTCAAATAGGGGATCTTCATTTTACAACAAAAATATGTAATTGGTCTCCTATAAGAAACAAAAAGGCTAGCTTGTATACTAACACCAACAACTATAGATCCCAACTATAAACTTGGTGAAGCTAAAGAAAACTCTTTTGTTGATCAAGAGATGCAGCAACATGTAGTTGGAAAACCCATGTATCTATCACGGACAAGGCTAAATATAGCATATTCAGTTAGTGTAACAAGCCAATTTATGCATCCCTAAGGAGTTCATCTACAGGCTAATTATAGAGTTCTAGGCTACCTAAAAAGAAGTCCAAAGAAAGGAATTCATTTCAGAAGAGATAACGAGTTAGTCTTTGAAGCAGATGTTACCGTAAATTATGCAGGTTCACCAATTGATAGAAGGTCTACTTCTAGATATTGTCCATTTTAGGGTGGCAACTTGGTAACATAGAGACGTAAGAAGCAGAAAGAGGCAAAATTTAGATTTATGGCACTAAGGATTTTTGAGCTATTATGGTTAAAGATAATCCTTGATGAGTTGAGGAAAAGGTGGAGTGGTCTAATGAGGTTATACTGCAATAATAAATTAGTGATAAATTTTGCATGTAATTCAATACAACATGATAGGGAAAAAATATTTAAATTGATAAGCACTTTATTAAAGAAAAAACTAGAAAGTGGGTTAATTTGTACAACTTATATTCCAACTGGATGACAACTTGTAGATTTGCTTACGAAAGAGTTGAGTACCAAAGTATTGCAGAGTACCCTTGGCAAGCTGGGAATGACAAATCCATATTCACCAGTTTGAGGGGAAGAGTGAAAAAGGGTTTGTTGGTCAGCCGCTTAGGTGTGCCTAATTAGTGTGAAGATTGTATATTCCCTCATTAGTGGGATTAATTGTACATTCCCCTGTTACTGGGATTCCCTAATTAGCGGGATTCCTATGTTTTCAATATGATAAATATAGGAAAGTTGTTCTTTTCCTTTTATAGGTGTACAAGCTATGTGTACAAATGCCTTATACATTGTTCATAATAGATAAGCCTTTTCTCCTAGCTTTTCCTCCCCAAGCAATAATGTTAAATGGAACTAAAGCAAGGGATACATAAAACAACGTTTTTATGACCAACATCCAAGATGAACATGAATGTAATCAAGAAGACATAAACCACTATAGACATAAGATGCACATCTACACAATTTCAGACACTCAATTAGAGGATCTTCCAAACACAATATTTGTAGAAACAAATTTTATCATAGTGAAAAGAAAAATGAAAAACACAAGCAACTTTACACTTTTCTTTGGCTAGGAAAATTTTACCGTTTACCATAATGACTATGATAGCTCTTTGATAGCAATTCACATAAGAGAAGGGGAAGAAAGAGAGTGAGTTCTTCACACTGTTACAAGTTGGTAAAAACAATAAAATATACAGAATCTTGTGACGATGAACCATTAGTAAAGTTAAAAACATAAGGAGACAGATCCAAAAAGAAAGAATTTTAGCTCGAACGTCCAAAAGATCACAAATAAGAAAAGAGATTCAAATTGTAACCTGAAAGATAGCGCAAAAGCAATAAAGAAATTTTTTATAGTAAACGTTGTTAGTTGTATCATATGTTCCTAATTAAGGTAGAAAAATACTTGAAACCTAAAACTTGATTATTAATAATAAGAAATGTCCTACTTGTTCCATCTCCAACTAGTAAGAAAAAAGAAAATTCCCAATACAACTTAGAACCTCAGAAGGGCCATCATTATTGATAAGTTTCTTAGAAGAGTTATTTCTAAAATAGAAATCTAGTCATATCAAAAGTGAAGCAACAGTCCATTCAAATTTCCTTTGTTGCATTAGGCAAGCAACAAATTTAGTTGTGGCGTTACGCAATGGCCATGATATTATTATGAGCCTATGACTGGAAAAAAAAAAAGCAACTCCAGTAAGAGTTTGTGAACTATTAGAAAACTGATGCAAAAGAACATAGGGTCTATAACGAAATAAGAAGGGAAATTACTCAACCATAAACTTTAATTTGGTGGAATGAAGGTAGAGTTTGGTGTAAAAGCAAGGCTAGCAAGGACAATTTTGACAATTTACTTTATGCTAGGTTTTCTTTACTACATAGGGATTAATAATAACTATATTGTCTTAGTTTGTGTAGGACTTATTTTCCAAGAACAAAGAATCCTTGTTAAAACAAGATTATACTTTTCTTTTTCTTTTTTGGGGAATTTTAGTTAGGAATCCTTTTACTCCTAGATAACGGTTTCAAGAACTTTTATATATGTGTGTGTACATAGGCCTTTAACAAAAGTAGAACTTGAATTTTCTCTACAAATTTTGATTCTTTAAATAAAGGGTATGATGTGAAACAAAATACAAGGTGAAACAAATACACAATAGATATAGGTTTTAGCAATTTTATCATATCCATTATATTGATAGATATATGAATATATACAAGTACGTGTGGAAATAATCAACTATAGATCTGCATACGTGTGGAAATAATCAACTATAGATCTGCAACTAAATGCCTACAATCAAGGTATTAAATAAGGAAGGAAATAACGAAGTTTTGACATCAAATTTCATAGAACCCTGTCATTAACACCAACTCTTCAACACTCCCCCTCAAGCTAGTGAACGTATATTGATCATTCCCAGCTTGCATATATTTGACTCAAAACTCGCTCTAAGAAGTGCTTTTGTGAGGACATCAACTTCTTGTGAACTAGTTGGCACATAGCATAAACAAATCTTCCCACTCTCATTCTCAGTCTTTACAAAATTTTCGATAGATGATTTTTTTTTTCTTTTCAAAATGTTCAAATATGATAATAGCCTATAAGGCCAAATATGTTCTCATATCCCTTGTATAAACGTCCTATACTTTGGCTTTGCACTACTTCTAGCCACAATAGTTTGTTTCTTGCTATGCCATATAATAATGTTACCCTATAGTGGACTTAGCATCTTCAACTAAACCAACCCAATCAACATCCATAAAACCTTCAATCTCCTGAATCTCATTCTTCCAAAACAAAATGCCATTTTCTAGAGTTCCTTTAAGATATTTAGGCACAATGTCTTTTTGTGGGAGCATGCATGAACTAACTAACTAAAGTTACACTATAAACAATGTTAGGTGTGGTAAGTGATAGGTAGATTAGCTTCCCAATTAGACATTGATAACTTTCCTTGACAGTTTTAGGATCATCGGCAAAGATATTATGTTTCCAATTTCTTTCTAAAGGCATGCTAGTAGGTCGACAACCAAGTTTACTAGTTTCCTTCAAAAGATCTAGGATATATTTCAGTTGAGAACCATTTCATCAACGTATACAGTCAAAATTGACCTCTTCCCATCTTCAAACAATTTAATAAACACGATATGAACTGCATGGCCTTGCTTGCGGCCAAATTGTCATATTTATACTGAATTGAGAAAAACCAAGCCTTGGGAGACTACTTGATGTAGGACAAATAGAAGAAGTATTAACTAGTAGCTAAAAATCACAAAATTAGGAAATATGGCTGACATTAGGCTGTTGAAATATCAAGTTTCAGGTCTGAATTTTAGCTTGAAATGCTAAATTTTTCATTACGTATAGATGGGATTTTAGGGCTTGTTGTTGGAAATTTGAGGCTAGGATTTTAGGGTTTAATATGGCTGGAATTTTAGGTTAGGTTTGCTGCAATTTAACGAGGAATACAAACAATGGAGGGTAGAAAACTAGGAATCACTCATAGGGTCTAAGAATAACTCTTAGAAGAAAGCATCACACCTTTCAGTTGAAAAATCAAGTTTATAGAAAAAATTCAGGTTCTCTTATCATCGAAGGGCTGAGTATGCACACATTTATAGAGAAGTTCTTACAACTCTTATTCTAGTAGGCCAAATTTTCTAACAAATTTAAATCCTATTCCAATAAAAATTCTATAAATAAGTCCTAAACAACTAGGATAACATATCTAAAACTAGAATAATATATTTATCCGACTACTACTTCCTATCTAATAAGGAATCTCAACATTGTCTAAATTTCTGCCTTTGTTGTCAACTCAATTCTCATCCTTCATCCCACCATTGACTAATTTTCCTTTTTTTATTTCTTCTATAGATTTTAAGCTCTGTTGCATCACTACTTTAGACTATACAACAGCCATCACTACTATAGATTTTAACCTCTTTGAAGATTTGTAAGGATAAATTAGATAATGATGAATCGGTTGCTTTGCAAGAATGAATGATTCACAATAAAAAGAAGAGACATTCTTATTAATAAATAACTTTAGGCATAAATGCTTCATACAAGGAAAACTAAGATGGATGAAACGTTCATGCCATAACATCACATCAAACTTAGACAAAGTAGATAAAAAAGGACTTTGGGTGTTTTTGGTGTGGGAGAAGAACTAGCAAGATAGTGAGATCGTATTGCTCCTCAGCATTGCCAATTATCCTCCCCAAATAAGGATCTTGAAATATACATTGATCACAAAGAAAGATTACTGTGCAATTTAATAATAGAAAGAATATTATATTTTAAACTACGAACATGAAGCAAAAACTGTCAAATGAATTCAATGGCAAACATCTCTAATCCCAACCACCATAAATGTATTGCCATTTGCTACAAAGACAAATTATCAACATATTTTTATAATTTGAGAACATAGTATAAGGCCCGTCAAATAATCTGAAGCACCAATGTCAACAATCCATCCATTAAGAGCATCCTTCTGTGATAATAAAGAGGGCAAGATAATGTCTCATTATGTCATTGCTACCGCAATGGTTGATGCCAAATATTCAAATTGTCGTTCTTAGCTTAGGAGAGTTTGTCCTGCTAGTTTCCCGAAAGGAACACATGATGGAACACGTCTATATGTGAGACCATGTTTTTCTTGCTAGTTTTCCTGAGAGGAACACAAGCTAGCACACGCTCGTGTGCAAGATCGTGTCTAATTTGTTAGTTTGTCCCAAGGGAAACACGAATTGGTACATGTATATGTCTAACTGGCTAGTTGAGAGGAACAAATGCTAGTGTATGCCCATGTTTAAGGTCATGTTTGACTCCTACTTTTTTTCTTCTTTCTTCTTTGACATAAAAGACATCAAATAGAGAAGAAAACATCATAGCATAAGTGCTTTAACATGACTTTGTCTCTTACTGGAATGACGAATGGACACGAACAATAGACGAATAAGAACAATAGAACAAGCGTACAAATGAACACAACTTCATTTCTAATGTCAATAAAAGGAAATTTTTTTTTTTGGGTCAATGGGAAGACCAACTCTAGAACCATGAAACAAAGACAAGATGAAATAAATACACGACAAAGATAGGTTTTCTAAGAATTTTTTCCATATCCATTGTGATGATAGATATATGAATATGTACAAGAACATATGGGTGCATATGAAAATAATCAACTACAGATGTGTAACTAAATGCCTACAATCATGGTATCCAATCATGAAGGAATAAGGAAGGTTTGACTTCTATTCCATAGGATCCTGTCGTTAAAACCAATACTCCAACATGATGCTTTCTTCTAAAAGTGATTCTTAAGACTTAAGAATGATTCCTAGCTTCCTACCCTATGAGTGATTCCTAGAACTATCCATTGTTTGTTTCCTATGATAAAATTCAAACAATTCCAACCTAAGTTTCTAGCAATTAAAATCTGAAGTTTCAACAACTTTTACTGAAATTTCAGAACTGAAATCCGAATTTCAAGCAGCCTAACAAAAACCCAACAGCCCAGATTTTCTAATTTCTGCGAGTTTTAGGAACTAGTTGATTTCTTTTCTACGATCCTAGATTAAAAAATGAATATAAATCTAGTTCCACTATAGTACTGAAACTCTTTTTTCCAAATGGAAAAAGTGGGCAATGAACTGAATACAACAGAAACATGTCTACATTCATTGATAAATTTCATAATTGCAAAAGAGCTTATACCTTGGCCTTTAACTTCTCGTTATCAGCCAACACCCAGCACTGATCTTCTTCTAGAATGAAAGGCTCATCCTTCTCATCAGTAGATGCCATTTCATACCCTTCAACAGCAGCTAATCTTCTGACAAGATAGTTATCTGATTTTGAAGGATCCTTCAGAACTACAACATCTCCAACAAAAACACGCCTGCCAATGAAGAATAAAATACTAAGATCATAATTTTGACACAATCTTCTAGAAAAGAAGGATAAAAGCAAAGATTCAAACAGTACATATCATTTTCCTTTTTGCATTTATCACTTCATTCAGGTGTCAACAGCAATTGCATTCACCAAGGCAGTTAAACAATAAATAGAGAACTTAATATGGTAGTGATACACATTAACTACGAAACTGGCAACTGCAAAACTTGAATTAGTCTAAAAGCTGCTTCCTAGTTATGTGATACAATGACAGCTTATCCAGCTTTATGGTAAAAGCTAGGCATAAACCTGCTTATGTAAACTAAAGAGGAAGAGTATAATTTCTGCTGCCTAATACCCCCCTGTAATATGGGTATAACTAAAATAAGGCTACAAGCTCAAAGGCTATAGACAGCCAACAAACAAAAGCAACAGAATCTCATAACTGCTGGCCCTGGATTAGACACTCACGCAAGACTTAGACGAATCTGTTGAGGTGTAAGATATAAGATTTGACTGTGAGGTGGATTATTGGTTAATAGCATGCATCTCTAGTATGCATAAGTAAATATGGATTTAAATTTTTCTAAACACTGACAGGATTCCCTTTCATAGAGGATAGTTTCCTTACGTTGGATCTGCAGCAGGTAATTTTCGAACCAGAAGAGTTCCCCCTTGCTCTGCTATTGTGGGAGCCATTTCATGTCCTTTATTCCAGTGCAAATATGTCAATTTTCCCTGGAATAGATGTTTCCAGACAGCATCTGAGACTTCTCTATCACTTATTTGACCTCTCTTATAACTCTGCACCATGTGAACATTGAGTCAGGGACTTCACAACAACCACAAGTATAAGATTTTTTTTCGAAGAGAACTCAAGAAGCACAAATTGACCAGCAAAACTCCAGCCATTGAACATCTACTGACAACTTTGAGGAACAAGGAACAGAATTGCAATTTGGTCTCAATAATTTGGAACTTTAAGACATCCTTGCCTAATCTAAATTTCTAGCAGTAAAAAACTACTATATTATAATCATAAGTGAAAGATCATGAATTCTTTAATATGATATTTTTTTATGTATCTAACAGCTATCACATACATATATCCAAACTAAAAGCTCAAAGGTAAAATTTCAACGTTTACAGTAAAGTACTAGTTGATCCATCAAAGCAACATAAATCAAGGCATTATTCCCAATGTTCCACACTTGATCAGACACAAATACCAACTAGTGGTAGAGTAAAAGCCAAGAAAAATTTGATTATCTGACTGTTCCTCGAATAGAAGTAGAGATCAAATGAGAAGTGCAAAGTATAGTCCCAACAGAACAAGCAAATTGCTTACAGATAAACGGAAATATAAAAACGATTAAAACAATCCCAATTATTGTAGCCTAGCAAATCATCTCAAGACCGCATTAATACCCATAATAACCATTAAAGAATCAATCTTTGCGACAATTTTCTGCAGTGCTCACCTCATTAGATTAGGTCAACAACCAGCACCAAGAAATGTAAAAAGAAAAAAAGAACCAACAAAATGCACAATTGCAGACTTAGAGACAACACAACCGGCATAAGCGCTTACAAGACATCAACTCATTCATTATCATGTGTCCTCGATTGAAACAGGAAATCCAAAACGAAATATCAAAAGGCGTCAACTATATGAAGAACACACATGGGAAAGCAAGCAAAAAAACGCGAGATAGAAGGGCAGGCACAGAAAGAGATAAACCTTACCTTCCAACCGACGGAAAGAGAGTACTCCAGCTTGTGGGCAACGTATCGAAACCAAGTGGACAGAGAAACCATTTGGTCGATGAATTCACGACAGTGGGACTAGTGAGAGTAATAGCTCGCAGTTGGCATGCATCACCTTCTTGTTAAACCCCTAGACGGTATTGGTCTCTCTCCGTAAGTTGCTTGTACTTACCTCTCGAGGTCATACATTAAACGTTTAGCCTTTCAAGCTCAGGTACAAGAGTATATGGCCTTCAAAAGATAAATAAATAGAATAGTTGTTTTTAAGAATAGAATAGTCGAAGAATAGATAGAATGAGTTTTAATTAGTTTAATTTATTACGAAAAATTTCTAATAATGTATGCCAACGTTTAACTTAAAAATATAAATTTAGAATAATAAAAAAATAATTAACAAAATAAAATAAAATATTAATATTAAGAAAATTAATAATAACAATAATTTTTTATCGTTATTAACAATAATGGCGACAATAATAATAATAAAAAAAATATTGTCGTTATCTATTCCATGTTTTACGTAATAGGTAAAAATAAGAAGAGGTATTTTTAGTTATTCTTCAAAATATAACAATAACTAAGTTTGGGAATAATTATTTTTTAACTAAATAAAAGAATAATTATTCATCTGGAATACATTACTGATAGGATGGCCGTTCCACTCAACCAAACATGCCACAAGGGAAACAAAGGGCTAGTCTTTCTGCATATGCGTTTATTAATAATAGCTTTCTAATATACAGTCACGAGTAAACAAAAGCCTCTTCTTACTCCCTTATTTTTTTATAACTTATGTTTTAAATTAAAAATTTTACTTAAACTTATAATATTATAGAAACTTTTAATTTATTAAAAATATAAACCTAATTTATTCTATCGTTAATATAGTTAATGTGAAATGTTGTGTAATTAATCTTAATACTAAGTTTATCAAACACATGCATTATACAAAAAATAATTTTGAATTTTAGATTGAATAATTAAAGAGACATTTAGTAAATTAAACTCACGTCTCCTTCAAACTGATTTGCATCTTTGACTTAGTTTAAGCAATCATTCCATATCGCTTTCTTGGCTTCCAAAATAGATTACAAGTTTAGAAGAGAAGAATTCACATAAGTTTTTGGGCATCAATCTTCTAGGCATTTACACTCATTTTTATATTCATTAGGTTAATGTATTGGGCTAAATTTGTCTAGGTATTAATTTTCTATTTTACACTCACCAGGTGTCGAAATAGATTATTATGTATATATACTAAGGACGAAGGGGATGGACGACCACGAAATTTATCTCCTTCGTCCGTTTAATCTGACGGTCATTACTTCCCCTGGTCTATATGTCGTATATATTAAGCTTTTTCTTCTGTTTCTCTCTCTCTGTCTCATTTCTCTCTTTTTTTCCTCTCTCTATATCTCAGACCTAGTTTTTTTATCATTATCATTATAATATGTCATATGTTGGCTTGAGGTTGAAGAGCTTTCTTCTCAGAATCTCTGCTATGAATAAATCTCTCATTTCTCTTTTCCTTTCTCTTTTCTCTTAGCATCCTGCATATCTCACAGGGAGTTTTTATTATGTCTATCTCTACAGGTGGGTAACGGCGGCTTTGTTTATAGCATGCCTCTGCCTACAGTTGGATAACGGGGGCGGTTTTGTTTCAGTAGTAAGCTGCTTTTTTTTATGTCAAGGTTATATCTCTCTTTTCTCTTAGCATCCTGCATATCTCACAGGGCTAACGGCGGCTTTGTTTATAGCATGCCTCTGCCTACAGTTGGGTAAGGGCAGTGGTTTTGTTTATCTCGCATCGAGTTCTTATTATTGTGTCTGTGTGTGCAGCTCGGTAACGGCGGCTTTGTTTATAGCATGGATAACTGTCTTCGCCATTTGCGTTTTAGTTTCAGCGGTAAGCTCCTTCGTCAGTAACGGTATGCTTTTGTATTCCCTTTTTTTTGCCTTATTTGCTTCGACTTTCGTCGACTTTTTATACTCCTTTTTTCTTCCACTTTTTTTTCCTGTTTGCGTTTAGTTTGTCTACAGCTGGGTAACTGTGGTAAGTTTTTTTTTGTCTTTATCTTCAGTCATCGTTTTGTATTTCTTATCTTTTGCTTTGGCTTTGATCGAGGTTTTATTATGTGTACAGCTCCCTAATCAAGTTTTTATTATGTGTACGCCTCCCTAACGGTTGGGGTGTGCAGCTCTGGTAAGCTTTACTTTTTCTTTTTCTTCAGTCATGGATTTGTGTTTGCTGTACTGTGGTCACT
>JANIIA010000010.1:20296226-20309517 GCA_027478495.1 Erythroxylum alaternifolium | reverse complement strand
ATCTGGGATTTCTTGAAGAAAGAATACCAGGGAGATGACAGAGTTAAGCACATGAGAGTGCTCAACTTTATGAGGGATTTGACATACTGCAGACGAGAGATGATGAATCTGTTAAATCCTATACTGAAAAGCTTGAACAATTGGCGGATCAGATCAGACTTCTAGATGTGGAGTTCAATGATGATAGGATAGTCTAGAAGTTGCTGATCTCTATTCCAGAGAAGTATGAAGCAACTATTGCTTCTCTGGAAATCTCGAAAGACATGGCTAGCATTAAGTTGGCTGAAGTTGTAAGTGCTCTACAAGCACAGGAGAAGAGGCATTTGATGAGGAAGGGTGACACTTCAGAAGGTGCTTATAAGGCATCCACAAAGACCGTTAAGCAAGAGAAGTCCAAGAAGAAATGGTCGAAGGGAGGTTCTAAGGCACAGAAGAATCAGAATGCAGGAGGGGACAAGGCTAACAATTATAATCCTTACCCTCACTGTGGTAAGTCGAACCATCTTGCTTTTAGGTGCTGGAAAAGACCGGATATGGAATGTAGAAGATGTCATCAGAAAGGGCACATAGAGGCAATTTGCGAGGAGCAAGTCACTCAAGCTGCAGCAAACGTGCAAGTCACTGAAGAAGAAGAAGAGCAGCTTTTTGTAGTCACTGGCAATCTTGCTAAAACACATTCATCTGAATGGTTGATAGATAGTGGATGTACGTGCCATATGACTCCTAATCCAAGATTATTCAAGTCTTTGGATCAAGAAGTAAAGGCCAATGTGAAGCTGGGAAATGGAGTAAGCATTAGAGCCGAAGGAAGAGGAGTGGTCGAGATACCTACCAAGAATGGTGTCAAGATTATCCCTGATGTGTTGCTGGTGCCCAAACTTCAGCATAATTTCCTAAGTGTGGCCCAATTGATTGAAAGAGGTATGTCGGTGCACTTTGAGTCTGATGTGTGTAAAGTGTTTGACAAGTTTGGGCAGCAGATGTTCAGTACAATGATCAAGAACAAAAGCTTCTCCATGAGACCAGAAGAAATACAACAGGAGGCGTTAGTGAGCAGGGAATTCTACTGCCTTGAAGATGAACATTGGACCTGGTCTGAAGGAGAGCGAGGAAATGTGGAAGAAAAGCAGACTGGCAATTTTTTTTCTGTTATTCCAGAAATTGCAGAAAATACACAAAATCGGTTGGAGCATGATATGCTAGAATCTGAGGAAGAGGGAGATTCACAAAATCACTTTCAGCAAAATGAATTAAATTCTGAGGAGGAGCAATCTCCAGAAATGCTAGATGATGATTATGATTATATACCAATGAGAGGGACTAAAAGCTTGGCAGAGATTTATGAAAGAAGTAATGAAGCAATACTGGAGCCTTCTAGGATTCAGGAAGCTTTGCAAAATCCGAAATGGCTTGAAGCTATGAAGGAAGATGGAGACAAGGTGGACAGAAAGAATTACAGAAGTATGGTGGGTTGTTCAATGTACATTACAACTTCGAGACCTGATATTCTGGATTCTATTAGTGTACTTTCCAGATATTTGAGTGATCCAGGAAAGCAACATTTAGTTGCTGTGAAGTGGGTTTTACAGTATCTCAAAGGGACTGTCAAATATGGTCTGGTATACGAGAGGACAGGGAGGTGCGAACTCATGTGTTACGTAGATAGCAACTGGGGTGGAGCAACAGAGGATCAAGCAACAGATTTGTTTACAAAAGGATTTCATGTTTCACTATTCGAACGGTTGAGAAAGTTGGTGGAAATTAAGAAGCTAAATTTCTTATCCAAGGAGGAGTATGTAGCAGGCATGTCTCAGAAATTCAGACATAAAGAAGGTTTCTCGCGTATACATGCAAACCATGCAACGACGTAAAGAATCAATAAGCAAGAAATTAAGGAGAGTTAGTTAAGTCAGTTAGACGACAGTTAGTAGAATTGAAATATTATAAATGTACCGAAGTCACAGAAGTTGTAGATAGTCGATTAATAGAAGAAAATCTGAGTAAATCACTAAGTCTTTGATATATTCTATTTGCCTCTGTTTTTGCTCCATTTTCTCTCTCTAGTCTTCTTTCTTCAAAAGTTCCATATTACAGAGTTTAAGTTCTTCGTATGATAGATGGATAACAACAACATTAAAATGCTAATACAAACAAGATTAGTATCATTGACTTTCGCAAGTTACTTAACGTTCTTGTGGAATATCTCAGGATAATTGGCCTGAAAGAGCATGAAAGCTTTCCTGCTAACTAAACGCAGCTCCATTTCTGGTCCTAGAAAATTCTTCAGATATGTAATCTGTACTATAGATTCTGTACCACCAGCTCTAAAGCTTAGCTGCTTGATGCCTTTCTTGACGTATTGGATCTTACTTCTCAGTACTTCTGGCTGTCCTCTTCTGTTCCTAAGCTTTCTCCGTATCTATGTTTTTCCTTTAAAGCTTCATGTATGTTGCAATACAAAGGGTGACCTTTCTTGCCTGCACTATGCATATACACAATTTTGTCAACTTCAAGAATTGCATCGACATTGTATTATTTACGCCATCTCAGGGTCCTTCTAAGCATCTCAAATGCTTCACGAGCCTTGTAATGTTTTGCCTTCAGGAACATGATCAGCACAATATCTGTGCCTTCATGACCTTTACTTGGCAACAATGGCACACCCCAGAGGCTAATCTCTTTGTTCTGTTCATTGGCTCTTCTTATTTCTTCCTTGGCGAGGTGCTTTATGAGTCTTTCTGCAAGATAGTTCACATGAATTGCAAGTTCTACCAGGCGTCATCCGAGTTCCACTAATGCCTTCTTTTTTCTGATCTTCCTGGATCAAAGACGCAACATCTGTTGGTTGCTTCTTGGGGTACATTCCTTACAATTGGCCTCTAGTCCTTTCTGCCTAGGCTTCCTCTCTTTGTGCTTTCCATGGTCTTGTTTTATCCTTGTTTTTCCCGTGAATTTTCTTCTCCACTCTCAAATATATATTTAATCTAACAAAGATGAAGTTTCTTTTAGTTGGGGTGCAGGGCTTTGCCAAAAACATTATCAGAGGTGCTGAGAATCCAAAGGAGAGAGAGGAAGAGATCATGGGGGAGGTGGGCAGATAAGGTGTTGTTTCCGTCCTTGAGGGAACCACAATTGAAGAAATCTTAGCTGCTTTGGCTTTAGAGAGCGCTCACTAGCTTTAGCTGGCACTAATCATATATAGGTGGGGACAGACAATAGTATGGATTGGTCTGAAACCAAGACTATGTCGGGATTTGACCGTTCCTCAATTGAGAACTTGTTTTAATGAATTCAGGTGAACGGAAGGGAATGACCACGAGGATGACGAAAGGACAAGGTTTACGTAGAACAACTACTCTTCCAAGATTTTGTAGCACTCACATAAGTCACAGGCGAACCGAATCACTACGTACAATTAGCAAGTCGCCTTCAACAGACTCGCAACAACGATATAATTAATAATGACATACAGCATCTACTAATACAGTACCCGCTCTCATGACCAAACAACAGCTCCAAACACTTCAAGTAGGTGCACTGCAAAATCAACTCCGTAACGATGATGATAAAATCATACACGGAGGGGCTGAGTTGAGTTTAATTGTGTTATAAAATTCAACATTTCTCTCAGATTAGAGATGACTCGATAATTTGATTTATACATCACCGTCTTGGAATGAGTTCATTTGAAGTCATAGGGTGTGTGCGTGAAGGAGAAACATCAAACACATTTAAGCACTCACGGTGCAAGATTATCAGATAAAAAACCTAGCTGCACATAACTTCTTGTCATGTTTACAAGTAGAAGGTTCAGCGTTTGTAAAAGCTACGGTATTTACAGCTAGCTGCAATCATCAATTTTCACTCTCAAGATGATACATATTTTGTAAGGTCAAACGTCAGTGTTCTCGAGCAGCTGCAAAAGAAAAGCATTGTACCAAGATGAAAGTCGTAGTCATATTGAAACATAAACCATGAATCGGCATTAAAGCAAATTGCAGGAGATAAGGAAAGCCTACCTCCTCTCTGAGTCCCTATAAACCCCAACCAAACCTTCGGCCTTATCATAAAAGGTATCTTTTAGAGATATCACAATACTCTGAAAACCAGTGCCACTATCAGCATCCTGGTTGCTCCTGATCCCTTCACATGACTTTGATCGAATAAATCCAGCTACCTTAGCAACATTAAGATTGTCCAATGCAGCATCCACCTCATCCAATATGAAAAATGGTGAAGGCCTATAGCTGAAATCATTTCGCACAGCAAACGAAGAAACCTTTAAATGGCAGTTCACATGATAACTAAAAAAGTAGAAAAAAATGCCGTATCCATTAACCCATAAATTAGCCAGCTTTATCTCGAACTTCCCAACAGAACTTGTGCAATAATTCATAGGAGTCGAGCTTGTGCAGCTCAAAACAAAACAACATTGCGGTGAGTAAAATATCAATAAAGTAAAAGAAATCTCCAGAATCATAGCATGTACAATTTTCTCACATTAGGTTGGCCAATCTGTTCAATCTTCCACCTATCCCAATTGCATAATCAAAATAAAGCCTCACATTGAAATCAAAACTCACAAATTGAAAATCTCTTCTAAGTGGTGAGCTAAAAAGCTGATTTTTACTTCAAAATTAGGATCAAAAGGATGATGAAAAATGACCATGTGATGTCCACATGGAAGAAGCATACGTGATAGTACAGTAAAAAGTTCATTAGTTTATGGCATACCTGTGAATGGAGAAGAGTAATGCCAATGCTGCAACAGTTTTTTCTCCACCAGACAGCTGTTCCATATCTCGAAAGCGCTTTGTTGGGGGCATAGCAGTGTACTTGATACCATGTAGAAAAGGATCATCCTCATTTTCTAGGTTCAAGTATGCTGTCCCACCAAGTGGATGAGTGCTGCTCTTTGTTAGCTGTTTGTAGATCTTGTCAATGTTATTTGAGATATGGTTGAAGGCTTCCATAAATAACTCGTACCTGTTTAAAACAATTGAAGCCAGAACAATTTTAGAACACTAATAAGAAAAGTCTCTCTTTAGCCTCACCAACTCCAACGCAGTAAACACATATATGTGCGGGATAGAGAGGGTTGTCAAAAGCAGCAACAAGTCAAGATTAACAAAATAAGCTGTGCAGCAGAAGAGCATTAATTGAATAATATGGGTATCACCACACGAATCCAATGATAATAGTCCTTCTAGATGAAGACGGGAGGGTAGAACTGGATTGACTCCTTTCTACAAATATTGAAGTTTCTATTAAGGTTCAATGCATTCAAAACCAAGAAGCCATGTTGTTACCTCCTTTGCTTAACTGAATTGTATGCATCAGCCACTTGCTTTTCCTCCTTTCTTGCTGCTTCAAACTCTTCAGTTACTGCTCTTTCCTTCTCCTGCAGTGCTTCATATTGATCCAAAGCTTTCAAATTCGGAGCAGTTCTTTCAATTTCTGATACTACAGCATCCATTTTTTGTTTAAAATCAACCTCAATCTTCTCCCTGTCAGATGGTCTCCTATCCTGAAGAAGAGATCTATCCAACTGACCAAAATCAAAATAAGGTCCTGGATTTGAAGATTCATCAATTTCCATGGGATCATGAACTGTAGGGAGGTTTATGTGCTCCAATTCACACTTTTCAACTATATCCTGTTTTCTTGATAACAACTGCTCCCTCTGGCTCTCCTGCAGATAAGACAAAAGTCATGTCAGCAACAGTCAGGCAATACATTGATAACCTTTGTACTTGATTCCTTGCTACTTCCAGAGAACCGTTTGTTCAGGAAAATAATGAAATAAGTATTAAGAAAAACTTAGGAAACCTTAGAGTTAATCTGACGGTTGATCTTAGTTATGCTTGTTGTGGCGGCAGAAGCTTGCTTCTTCCATTCCTGAATCTCCTTATCACACTCTTCTGACTTAGATTTCACTCTACCAAGAAATGTAAAACAGAAAATCACAGATACGAATGCAAGCAAGAAGAAGGAGAAAATGATAGGAGCATGGTCAGCCTTGCCAGGGCACCAATTTAGAATTTCATCACAGATGACTAGATTTTACAGGCATCTTCCCCAGATCAAGAGCAGTTGTCTTGGACATTTCTTCACTTAATGCGGTCAGAAAAAGATCTTTAAAACTGGAACAACCTACTTCATTTAGATTTTGAACTTTCAGAGAAGTCCCGAACAATGAAAGCCATGGTGAAACATACCTTGCAGTTCTTCCTTCCATCTGTTAATATCACCAGCAGCTTTCTCTGTTGCTGACTTGAGGTCAGCCTCTTTTCTTTGAACATTTTTTAGTTCGTGTTCCAAGGAATTGAGAGAAGATTCAAGCTTTTTAATCCGTGAATCCAAGTCCCGTCTTTGTTCATATTCCAACCTGAATCAAGGCGACGAAATTGCACGTTTACATGGAGGAATAGGGTGAACAATTACAAATTCAATTTCCAGAAGACATACAAAAACAATAGAAAAGGGGCTATAATAGGGATTCCAGAAAAAGTAGTACAGAAAGTGATGCCTCAGACAAGTGACTTCAGCAACTCAAGACTCATCTTCCAAGGATAGGCAACAAGTTAAGAAACATACTGGTATTTCAACTTCGAAAGCTGGTTGCTCAAGTTAAGCCTTTCTTCAGCCATGTGTTGGGCAGCCTTTAGATGGTTTTCTTCATACTCGCGGATGTTTGCCACCCCAACAACTTTACTAAAATCTTTATAAATTCGGTCAACAATCTCATTGATTCTATTCTCCAGCTTCCTAATCTCAATGGCCCTTCTATCAACAGCATGCTTCAACTGTAAGCAGTAAAAAACTCTTAACATTCAGTCACATAAATAGGTTGTCTGGAAACAAACAGAAGAATTTCATAACAGCATGTACCTTACGCAGATCAGGACTTATCCTATCAATTTCTTCCTTGATAATCCGCTTCTCTTTCTTCAGATTCGCACGTTTGTCCTCAATACTCCGCTGTAAAGAAAATCAGCAGATACAGAAGCAAAGCCTGTAAGTCGAAACAGAGTAGATATAACAATGTCACAAAGTACTATCTGGCATGCAGAGCAACATTTTTCATGCACTTAACCTAGAAATATCAGTAAACCATATTTGAATATCCCTCCACTGAACTGTCAGAGGGATCTTTCACACTTGTTTGCATACAAACATTATGAATGGTAATCGAATTGAAATTTTCCGAAAAGCATAAGCATGCATTTATACTCTGCACAGCAATGAGAAGTAACGCATGTAAAGATCCTTGAATTTATCACATAGTTACAGAGTCCAATTTATATTGCCGGCAGAAATGGATCTCTAGTACACAAGAAGAAATGAATGATAATAATTCAATATAATTACCTTCTCAATGTCTGCATATTGGACCTTCTTTTCAAGTCCACTAATTTTTCCAGCTGCTTCAGACTCTTTTAGATGCATCTCCCTAATTGAGCCAAGTTCCTCTAGCTCTGATTCAAACTGCTCTTTTTTCTTCTTTAGACCTACAGAAAACAAGCTGTTAATTCTTCCTCAAATGATCATAAATATAAAAGGCAGAACCAACCCTCAATCTTCTTATCATCCCACTGTTTCGATCTTGCTTCCATGCCACCAGTAGTACCACCAGTCATTGTACCAGACTTTGTGAGTAGGACCCCATCCACAGTCACAACTAATTCATACACAGATGTTAAGGCATTTAAAAAAGAAAATGCAATTGATATCAACAATTTTATAACTAAAAGGGATGGTAAATATTTACCTCTAAACCTCTCACCACTCCAGCTAAGAGCCTTGGCTTCATCAAGATCATCACAAACTAGAGTATTTCCAACAGCAAAAAGAATTGCCCTCTCAAGGACTGGATCAAATGTGCAATAGTTAAGCTCACAGTGCCAGGAATTTGGTTTCTATCTGCTACTTCCTTTCATTTCTTTTACCAGAAAACAAGTTGCTTTATATTTGGTTTCCATATCTATGTATATTAGTTGTCAAATTTGCACCCCAAAGAAAAGGAAACAGGAGGAATTAATGGCGATCAAACACGAACGGAAAATGATAGAAATATTTGCAACACAATACACGGTAGGCCCTGCAATGCTTCAAATGTGATATTTGCAATAGCTGCGAGTACAAGCAAGGGACCAGTGACAACAGTGAACTCAATGTGTGCCTCACATATCATGCCTAATTCCCTACTGTCCCTAGTTAATTCAGGAGAGCATGGGGAACTTCAGATTTCAGCCTTCTCACAAGAAAAAACATTAAATGAGAAAACCAACTACCAGTAACAAATACTATGATCTTGAACAGAAACAGCCAAAGGCATTCCTAGCAGACACCAAAAGCTTATACAAACTATAAAAGGAGATGCATGTCACCTGATACATTCATAATTTAAAAATGGTACATGTTAAGAGAAGATTTAGTAGTTTGCTCAGAAACACTTTCATGCCTAAGCTTGATGAAACCCAGAAAAGAGGATGATGAAACTCTCTAGCCCAATAAAATTTCATGTAACATGATTTCCACCCTGATATGATTCATTAATCATTGGATAATTAATATAAACTCCAAGCAAATTTTCCTGGAAACAAGGTGAAACATCATAGTACCAAAAGAAGAAGGTAATCAATCAAGGTTACCACTAACAATCAAGAATTCAGCAAACTTTTGAAGCTCTAATGAAAGTCCGAAGTGATCAAAATTTGTATAAGGATATTGGATCACATCATAGACCAGCTTTGCGCTACCACCTAAGGCACGTAACCTTTCAATGATTGGCTTTACACGAACTGACTGAAGGGGTATAAAAGTCTGAGGAGGAAGCCTTTGCTCTTTTAAATACTGCAGAGAAAATAACCACATAAAAATGACGCATTGTAGCACATTTAAGTAGAAACTTTGAAAGAAGATCAAGAAATCAATGATACGAACGACATCATCCATGGTACAAACTGAATCAGAAAAGTTGATGTAGAAAACAGAGCTTCCCCAGCCCCTTTTGGTTCTCCCAACTCCCCCTCAACTCATAGGGCCAAGAAATAGAGATATAATAAAAAGAAGAAAGCAAAAGAGCAAGTCAACAAGTTAATACCTTGATGCACTCTTTTCCTGTATTTTCATCTTCGACCACTACCGCATCCATAAATCTTCCCATGGCCACAGTTACAGCAAGATTATACTTCTTTTGGGTTGGCCTACAAAGATCAGTTATCCGGCCATGAACTCCTTGAAATAGGCGTTTGAGCGCTTCAACTGCTTGAGACAACCTAGCATCTCTCTCATTCTCATATCTGTCAGCTTTCAGTTCACGTAGCTGGTTTTCTATTTCACCAATTTTAGACTTCAAATTTTCATGCTTATGCCTGAGAATTAGACATTTAATTATCAGAAGATACCTAATTGCATACACATGTAAAACAGATACCACCAAAAACTGCCCAACTGAAATGCAGAAAAAGCATATTTTTGCAACAAGTAAAAATTGCCTGGAATCCCGATGTTTATCTTGCATAACACGCAATTCTTTATTCAGATCTGCCAGTTCATCCTTATGTTTTGTAGAAGAATCAAGAATCTTCTTAAGCCTTGTACGTATTTGTTCCTCTTGAGCTTCCAGTTCATGCTCTCGATTTCTTAGCTGTTGGAGGGTTTCTTCCAAATTCTTCAGTGCTTCCATGTCTGCATGCTGTTGCCTGTCCAAAACCTCCTTTTCATCTCTCAACTTGATAGTTTTCATTCCCGCATCCTCCTTACTGCAACATCAAATTCCATAAAGATAGAAGAGTTCCATGAGCAGTAACAACACCAACAAAGCAGGAAGGTAGTATTTTAACCAATTAATTTCATATTTGAAGTTGAAATCTACAAAATGGCCACTTTAAAATAGTTAGGCCTATGAACTAATGCTAGAATTTATAAGCACTTGTCTTATTAAACTGATTTGGAAGTTAAGTGCTATTATGCATTCAAATATAGCTAATAATTTTCACATTTGAGGAAATAGTTTATAGTGAATAAAATAAGCACTCCTTGATCAATTATTCAAGTTAATTCCAAATCTTGTACAAAAGGCATACCCAACAAAGGGCAGACCTTAATCATCTCTTTAATGACTTTTGACAAAAAAATTAAAAAGAGGTTGTATTTAAAAAAATGGAAGATTTATAACATAGCAGGGTTCAAAACTGAAGGGAACTTACATCCGAAAGTATTCATCTAACTGACTGTCAGCCAAGGGAAGTTTTCCACCACTATCACGACTTCTTTCATTTAGATCCTCTAGTTTTGAAGTCAGATCACTTATTCCCTTCTGAAGCTCTCTTATCTCATCAGCATGCTTCCTCCTTTCTTCTTTTTTCCTATCAAGCTCCTTACGGCTACTCTTGATTTTTGAATTTATGCGAGACATCTCCTCATTTAATTTCAGAAGCTCAGGTTGCTTCAGGAAAGCAACCAGAACAGATAAAGCAATAGTTAGTCCTCAGAGAGAAAGAAAACCATGGTTAAAAAACACATTATGTATGCCGATAGCTTGTTTCATTTTTTAAGATAACAGAATGAGTAAAGCCCATGTTTTCCAACAAGAGAGATTCCAACCATGTTATGTATTTGTTGGCACATGGAAGTTTTTCTGTTCTAATCCACTCAAATGGTGCACAGGTGAGGCTAGCAACGAGAATTCATCTAATGGACAGTATCACCATAGGATATCATTCAATACATAACAATAACTAGCAGTAACCAAAACTTCAAAAGGCAGCAATAACTTACATTTTTGTCAAGTTTTGAACTCCTCTCCTTAATCTTCCTATCATATTGCATCATCTCTTTGTTGTATTTGGCTTGTTCTTTCTTCTTCTTACCTGCTTCATCTTCAAATTTCTCCAGCTCTTGCATGACACCTTCTCGACTCTTCCTTTCAGCTTCAAGTTCATCGTCTAGTTTTTGAATGTCCTTATCTAATATATACAATTGCCATAAGAAGTGCTCTTTCTTCAAAGATTTCTGTAATGCAAAAAAAGAAGCAGCATAAAGTGGTCACTGCATACTATTTTCAGAAACCAAGTAAATCTGAACCCCCAAGGTTCATGATGAAACCAAACAATTCATACCAATTGATCTTGCAACCGAAAATGTTTTTCTGCTTCTTCTTTCTGTTCTTTCTTTTGTTTCCTCTCCATAACTATAGTTCTCTTCTTCTGATAAACTAGTGCTGATTTTTCTTCTGCAATGGCCTTCTTTTCCTCCAAATCCTCATAGTCTCTTTTGAGTTCCTCAGACCCAGAAATCTGTTCAAGAAGTGCAGTGAGCTCTTTGGGGTTTTTAGACGCAATGGACTCCACATCACCCTACACAACAAAAATAAAATGTAGCAAAAATTCATTAGTCTGCGAAGACACGACATAAGCAAAAACAACAAGCCGACCGAGAAAAGATTAAAACGAAAAGCTTTCAAGATCATCTCACCAAAGCAAATAAAAACATACGAAAACAAAACAGAATCAACCAGCAAATATAAAGTACAAAAAACAAGCAATTAGAAAAAAGAAACTGACCTGAAATACCAAAAAGTTTCGAGCCTTAACGAGAATACCAAGTGACCTCAATCGTGCATTATACTCATCCCAATTAACAACTTTTGAGTCAAGCCGGTACTCGCTGGCACCAGCACTAGTAATAGTACGAGTGAAGTGGATCTGAGAGCCGTTACCCAACTGATAAACCAAGCGAACAAAGGCCCTGCGACCTTTCTGCTCCTTCTCGCGGTCGTCGAAGGCGTAGATGAGGTCCTTGAGCTGGGCCCCACGGAGCTGGCCAGTGCGGACGCCGAGGACGAAGCTGATGGCGTCCATTAAATTGGACTTGCCGGCGCCGTTGGGGCCAATGATGGCTGTGAAGTCCTTGAAAGGGCCAATAGTCTGGAGGCCCTTGTAGGACTTGAAATTCTCCATCTCCAATTTAAGAATTTTGCCCTGAGAGATCATGGACGGCATGGCACCCAATTTCCGATCTGGGTTGTGCTGGTCTAGGGTTTTGCAGAAATAGGTGTAAATTAGTAGAGGGGAAACTAGGGTTTTGCAGAAATGTGTGTAAATTAGTAGAGGGGAAACTAGGGTTTAGAGTTTTGTTGACTTCTCTTCTACTGCTATTGCTACTAGCAGAGCTACACAGGGAAAGGGAAAGAGGAGAGAGAGAGAGAGAGAGTGGACAGTTTTGTTCTTTGGACAAAAATGGCGGGAGGGTAAATTGCTTTTGGGAACTGATTTGGTTAATTATAGAGAATTGAAGATTAATGATTAAACAATTTCACTGACAGTAATTATTTAACCTTCACGTACTTTGAGGCTTGGGATTAGCAAATAGCAATCGAAGAAAGAAAGTTCCGTTCCACGTACTGCTTCTATACAAATTTGTCTGTGAAATTGTTTAATCATTAATCTTCTATACAAATTTCACTGCTTGCACTTCTCCACTAGGCTTCCTGGCATAGCCTCCTTGCACTTGGTGGAATCATCCACTTCAGGCGCTCTCATGTCTTAATTGAAGGGAGTGGTAGAGGAGAGTAAATTATAGTTTAATCTCACTCAGTTTAATCGCTATTTGTAGCATTCTCTTATTGTAGGGTATATACCAGAACGCTCGAAGGTCATTCCGGTATATATCTTATGATAAGGGTGAGTTACGTTCGGACACTACAGTAACTTCACATGGCATCATATCATTATTCATTAATCAGCATCGTATGGAAAATCACAATATTTAAAACGCAACTTTTTCCTCATTTCATTTCACAACCTCGAAAGTCTACATTGTATTTTTCAACACTTATTACATATACATCATTAATCATAGTACAAAATTACTACATGAAAGAGGAAAATACACATAATTTATCCGATCTGCCCAAAAATCTCAGCTGACCGACCTTTGAGTCATGACTTCTCTTGCCAAAATCGCGTAGAGCCTCTCACTCGATAGCGTCGGCTCTCAGTCCTAAAAAGACCATGTTGCAATTTTGGTGAGTTTTGCGAACTCAATGAGATAACCATTATCAATGGTTCACTCAATCCATGCATCACATTATTTCACATAACATATAATCACATTGGATCACATACCCTTAATCAATCATGCCACATTGTACATTTAACACTTTATAATCATGCAGATCTTATATTAGCAATGCACATGAGACTCACTTTCTTTCTTATTGTTGTGACCGAGTGCCTATCACAGACTTATACAAATATTGGCCCACAGGGCTCAATCAGACAGA